>JACBKR010000555.1:0-72341 GCA_014218235.1 Colocasia esculenta
GTCCAACTTGTGAGAGGAGAAGATGATGACTTGATGTAGCTTGGTGCAACTTTCTCTTTCCTTCTTCAAAGGGACAGCATGTGACGTCCAGCCTCCCTCCCCTTGCTTAGAGAACCCTAAGGACTATTATATAGATAGTGGGGTCGGAGTTCAGAGGCCTTGGATGCTCAAGTGTGAAGAAACACACTTGTACACATGGCCATCCTTGGATAAGTTGCTCCAACCATGGGGAGAGGCCACATGGGATTTTTACTGAGGCAAAGGAGTGCCAAGGTGGCCATATCCCGTTGGGAACGTCTCATGCGGTGCATGGGCGAGAGAAAGGCGCTAGTGGGTATATTCTCGGGGCTGTTGCGCAGACCAGGTAACGAGATTGACGTCCAGAGATCAGGCCGCCAACCGCATGCAGACGTCCAGGATGTAAACGTCTGTCTGGGTCAGCGTCAAGGGGGCTTGCCGCCAATCAGTAGTCGGCGGCAACCGATGTGGCCGTCTACATGGAATCCGAGGCTGATCAACAACGGTCAAACGAGGCTTAACGGGCCAAAAGAGCCTTGCGGGAGATGGGCCAAATCTCGCGTCTACACGCTGGTTTCGCGGAATTCCGTTTCGGGGCCAAAATTCCCCCCGGAGCGTGTGTACTAGTACACCGACTACCGTACCCTCCGGTCGGACGCGGATATTTATTCGCCCGGAGGACGGAACCGCCCAGGAGGCCCCAATTCAGAATCGGCACTTCGACCCGGTTGGTAAATGGTCGGATTCGGAGATTTCCGGTCCGACGCCCAAATTCTTCTCCGGGAGCGCGGTCGCGGGCTGCCGATGCGATCGCTTACGGACACCCTTTCGCTCAAATGGACATAACTTTTCGCCTCGGTTATCGGAATCGCTTGTAAGACCCCAATTCGGAATCAGCACTCAGAGGCGCTCGACGCCTAATTATTGCCTCAGGTGATAAGATGTCGTTTTGGGGTCGAAAAACCTTCGTTTCGCACTCTGAAATTGCGATTCTAGCCGACGATCTCTCAAGTCCAGGTTTTTTGGCAGTAGAGACTCCCTCGATTACGCGAATCGCTGGCGGAGCCACACGCGCGAGCCGCCCAGTCACAGCGATCGGAAGTCGTGTTCAACTCGACACGAGATCTCCTCCCTAGGCGTGGATATGGGTGCCCGAACATCGCCGATATAGTCCCCCTCTCCGGTTTATTCCCACCCCTACAGCGAAAGAATTGGGCATAACTTTCCGCACGGGCATTGGAATTGCTTATGTGACCACAATTCGGAATCGACACTCCGAGAAGGTAGAAAGCGCGCTGGTTTCGCAGAATTCCGTTTCGGGGCCAAAATTCCCCGCCGGAGCGTGTGTACTAGTACACCAACTGCGTACCCTCCGGTCGGACACAAATATTTATTCGCCCGGGAGTCGGAACCGCCCGCGAGGCCCATTCAGAATCGGCACTTCGATCCGGTCGGTAAATGGTCGCATTTAGAGATTTTCCGGTCCGGAGCCCAAAATCCTCTCTGGGAGCGCGGTCGCGGGCTGCCGATGCGATCGCATACGGACACCCCTTCACTCAAACGGGCATAACTTTTCGCTCGGTTATCGGAATTGCTTATAAGACCCCAATTCGGAATCGGCACTCAGAGGCGCTCGATGCCTTCTTATTGCCTCAGGCGATAAGATGTCATTTTGGGGTCGAAAAACCTTCGTTTCGCACTCCGAAATTGTGATTCTAGCCGACGATCTCTCAATTCCAAGGTTTTTTGGCAGTGGACTCCCTCGATTACGCGAATCGCTGGCGAAGCCCATACGCGGAGCCGTCCAGTCACAGCGATCGGAAGTCTGACCAACTCAACGCGAGATCTCCTCCCCAGATCGTGGATATGGGTGCCCGAACATCGCCGATATAGTCCCCTCCGATTTTTCCCACCCCTTCAGCGAAAGAATGGGCATAACTTTCCGCACGGGCATCGGAATTGCTTATGTGACCACAATTCGGAATCGGCACTCCGAGACGGTCGAAAGAATGCTGGTTTTGCAGAATTTCGTTCCAGGGCAAAATTCCCCCGCGGAGCGTGCGTACTAGTACACCGACTGCCGTACCCTCCGGTCGGACGCGGATATTTTTTAGCCGGGGGTCGGAACTGCCCCGCGAGGCCCCAATTCAGAATCGGCACTTCAACCCGGTCGGTAAATGGTCGCATTCAGAGATTTCCGGTCCGGCGCCCAAATTCCACTCCGGGAGCGCGGTCGCGGACTGCCGATGCGATCGCATACGGACACCCCTTCGCTCAAACGGGCATAATTTTCGCTCGGTTATCGGAATCGCTTGTAAGACCCCAATCAGAATCGGCACTCAGAGGCGCTCGATGCCTCTTTATTGCCTCAGGTGATAAGAATCGTTTCGGGGTCAAAAAAAACTTTGTTTCCCACTCCGAAATTACGATTCTAGACGACGATCTCTCCAATTCCAAGGTTTATTGGCAGTAGCGACCCTCGATTACGCAAATCGCTGGCGGAGTGCATACGCGGAGCCCCCCCAGTCAGCGATCGGAAGTCGTGTTCAACTCGACGCAAAATTCCTCCCCAGGTCGTGGATATGGGTGCCCGAACATCGCCGCGATATAGTCACCCCCTCTTGTTTTTCCCAGCCCTTCAGCGAAAGATTGGGCATAACATTCCGCACGGGCATCGGAATTGCTTATGTGACCACAATTCGGAATCGGCACTCCGAGATGGTAGAAAGCGCGCTAGTTTCGCAGAATTCTGTTTTGGGGCCAAAATTCTCCCTCGGAGCGTGTGTACTAGTACATCGACTGCCGTACCCTCCGGTCGGACGCGGATATTTATTCGCCCGAGGGTCAGAACCGCCCGCGTGGCCCCAATTCAGAATCGACACTTCGACCCGGTCGATAAATGGTCGCATTAGGAGATTTCCGGTCCGGCGCCCAAATTCCTCTCCGGAAGCGCGGTCGCGGGCTGCCGATGCGATCGCATACGAACAACCTTCGCTCAAACGAAATAACTTTTTCCTCGGTTATCAGAATCGCGTATAAGACCCCAATTCGGAATCGGCACTCAGAGGCGCTCGACGCTCTTATTGCCTTAGGCGATAAGACATCGTTTCGGGGTCGAAAAACCTTCGTTTCGCACTCCGAAATTGCGATTCTAGCCAACGATCTCTCCAATTCCAAGGTTTTTTGGCAGTAGCGTAGCGCCCTCATTATGCGAATCACTGGCGGAGCCCACACGCGGAGCCGCCCTGTCACAGCGATCGGAAGTCGTGTTCAACTCGACGAGAGATCTCCTCCCCAGGTCGTGGATATGGGTGCCCGAACATCGCCGATATAGTCACCCCCTCCGGTTTATTCCCACCCCTCAGCGAAAGAATTTGGCATAACTTCCGCACGGGCATCGGAATTGATTATGTGACAACAATTTGGAATCGGAACTCCGAGACGGTTAAAAGAACGCTGGTTCGCAGAATTCCGTTCTGGGGCAAAAATTCCCCCCCTGCGCGTGGTACTAGTACACCGACTGCCGTACCCACCGTCGGACGCGGATATTTATTCGCCAGGGGGTCGGAACCGCCCGCAAGGCCCCAATTCAGAATCGGCACTTCGACCCTGTCGGTAAATGGTCGCATTCGGAGATTTCCGGCCGGGCGCCTAAATTCCTCTCTGGGAGCGCGGTCGCGGGCTGCCGATGCGATCGCATACGGACACCCCTTCGCTCGAACGGACATAACTTTTCGCTCGGTATCGGAATCGCTTATAAGACCATAATTTAGAATCGGCACTCAGAGACGCTCGACTCCGCCTTATCGGTGATCTCTCCAATTCCATGGTTTTTTGGCAGTAGCGACTCCCTCGATTACGCATAGCTGGCGGATCCCACACGCGGAGCTGCCCAGTCACAGCGATCGGAAGTCGTGTTCAACTCGACACGAGATATCCTCCCTAGGTCGTGGATATGGGTGCCCGAACATCGCCGATATAGTCACCCCACAGGTTTATTCCCACCCCTTCAGCGAAAGAATTGGGCATAACTTTCCGCACGGGCATCAGAATTGCTTATGTCACACAATTCGGAATCGGCACTCCGAGATGGTCGAAAGAACGCTGGTTTCGCGGAATTCTGTTTCGGGGCCAAAATTCCCCCCCGGAGCGTGAGTACTAGTACACCGACTGCCGTACCCTCCCATCGGATGCGGATATTTATTAGCACGGGGGTCGGAACCGCCCGCGAGGCCCCAATTCAGAATCGGCACTTCGACTCGGTCGATAAATGGTCGCATTCAGAGATTTCCGGTCCAGCGCCCAAATTCCTCTCCGGGAGCGCGGTAGCGCGGGCTGCCGATGCGATCGCATACGGACACCCCTTCGCTCAAACGGACATAACTTTTCGCTCGGTTATCAGAATCGCTTGTAAGACCCCAATTCGGATCGGCACTTAGAGGCACTCGATGCCTCATTTTGCCTCAGGCGATAAGACGTCGTTTCGGGGTCGAAAAACCTTCATTTCGAACTCCGAAATTGTGACTCTAGCCGACGATCTCTCCAATTCCAAGGTTTTTGGTAGTAGTGACTCCCTCGATTACGCGAATCGCTGGAGGAGCCCACACTCGGAGCCGCCCAGTCACAGCGATCGGAAGTCGTGTTCAACTCGACGCGAGATCTCCTCCCGAGGTCGTGGATATGGGTGCCTGAAAATTGCCGATATAGTCACCCCCTCCGGTTTATTCCCACCCCTTTAGCGAAAGAATTGGGCATAACATTCCGCACGGGCATCGGAATTGCTTTTCTGACCACAATTCAGAATCGGCCCTCCGAGACGGTCGAAAGAACGCTGGTTTCGCAGAATTCCGTTCGGGGCCAAAATTCCCCCCAGGAGCATGTGTACTAGTACACCGACTGCCATACCCTCCGGTCGGACGCGGATATTTATTCGCCCGGGGGTCGGAACCGCCAGCGAGGCACCAATTCAGAATCGGCACTTCGACCCAGTCGGTAAATGGTCGCATTCGGAGATTTCCGGTCCGCCGCCCAAATTCCTCTCCGGGAGCGCGGTCGCGAGCTGCCGATGCGATCGCATACGGACACCCCTTCACTCAAACGGACATAACTGTTCGCTCTGTTATCGGAATCGCTTATAAAACCCCAATTCGCAATCGGCACTCAGAGGCGCTAGACGCCTCCTTATTGCCTCCGGCGATAAGACGTCGTTTCGGGGTCGAAAAGCCTTCATTTCGCACTCCGAAATTTCGATTCTAGTCGACGATCTACCCAATTCCAAGATTTTTTGGCAGTAGAGACTCCCTCGATTACGCGAATCGCTGGCGGAGCCCACACGCGGAGCCGCCCAGTCACAGCGATCGGAAGTCGTGTTCAACTCGACGCGAGATCTCCTACCCAAGTCGTGGATATGGGTGCCCGAACATCACCGATATAGTCACCCCTCCGGTTTATTCCCACCCCTTCAGCGAAAGAATTGGGCATAACTTTCCGCACGGGCATCGGAATTGTTTATGTGACCACAATTCGGAATCGGCACTCCGAGACGGTCGAAAGAACGCTAGTTTCGCGGAATTCCATTCCGGGGCCAAAATTCCCCCGGAGCGTAGTGTACACCGACTATCGTATCCTCCGGTCGGACGTGGATATTTATTCGCCCGGGGGTCAGAACAGCCCGCGAGCCCCAATTCAGAATCAGCACTTTGACCCGGTCGGTAAATGGTTGCATTCGGAGATTTCCGGTCTGCCGCCCAATTCCTCTCCGGGAGTGCGGTCGCGGGCTGCCGATGCGATCGCATACGGACACCCCTTCGCTCAAACGGACATAACTTTTCGCTCGATTATCAGAATCGCTGATAAGACCCCAATTCGGAATCGGCACTCAGGGGCGCTCGATGCAGCTTTATTGCCTATGGCGATATGATGTCGTTTCGGGTTCGAAAAATCTTCGTTTCGCACTCCGAAATTACGATTCTAGCCGACGATCTCTCCAATTCCATGGTTTTTTGGCAGTAACGACTCCCTCGATTACGCGAATCGCTGGCGGAGCCACACGCGGAGTCGCCCAGTCACAAAGATCGGAAGTCGTGTTCAACTCGACGCGAGATCTCCTCCCCAGTACGTGGATATGGATGCCCGAACATTGCCGATATAGTCACCCCCTCCGGTTTATTCCCACCCCTTCAGCGAAAAAATTGGACATCACTTTCCGCACGGGCATCGGAATTGCTTATGTGCCCACAATTCGGAATCGGCACTCCGAGATGGTCGAAAGAACGCTGGTTTCGCGGAATTCCGTTCCGGGGCCAAAATTTCTCCCCCCCCCCCCCGGAGCGTGTGTACTAGTACACCGACTGCCGTACCCTCCGGTCGGACGTGGATATTTATTCGCCTGGAGGTCGGAAACGCCCGCGAGGCCCCAATTCAGAATCGGCACTTCGTCCCGGTCGGTAAATCGTCGCATTCGGAGATTTCCGGTCCGGTGCCCAAATTCCTCTCCGGGAGCGCGGTCGCGGGCTGCCGATGCGATCGCATATAGACACCCCTTCGCTCAAACGGACATAACTTTTCGCTCGGTTATCGGAATCGCTTATAACAATTCGGAATAGGCACTCAGAGGCGCTCGATGCCTCTTTTTTGCATCCGGCGATAAGACGTCATTTCTGGGTCGAAAAACCTTCGTTTCACACTCCGAAATTGCGATTCTAGCTGACGACCTCTCCAATTCCAAGGTTTTTTGGCAGTAGCGACTCCCTCGATTACGCGAATCGCTGGCGGAGCCCAACGCGGAGCCGCCCAGTCACAGCGATCGGAAGTCGTGTTCAACTCGACGCGAGATCTCCTCCCCATGTCGTGGATATGGGTGCCCGAACATCGCCGATATAGTCACCCCCTCCGGTTTATTCCCACCCCTCAGCGAAAGAATTGGGCATAACTTTCCGCACGGGCATCGGAATTGCTTATGTGACCACAATCGGAATCTGCACTCTGAGACAGTCGAAAGAATGATGGTTTCGCAGAATTCCGTTCCGGGGCAAAAATTCCCCCCCGGAGCGTGTGTACAAGTACACCGACTGTCGTACCCTCCGGTCAGACGCAGATATTTATTCGCCCAGGAGTCAGAACCGCCCGCGAGGCCCCAATTCAGAATCGACACTTCGACCCGGTCGGTAAATGGTCGCATTCGGATATTTCCGGTCCGGCGGCCAAATTCCTTTCCCGGAGCGCAGTCGCGGGCTGCCGATGCGATCGCATACGGACACCCCTTCACTCAAACGGGCATAACTTTTCGCTCGGTTATCGGAATCGCTTGTAAGACCCCAATTCGGAATCGGCACTCAGAGGCGCTTGACTCCTCCTTATCGCCTCAGGTGATAAGACATCGTTTCGGGGTCTAAAAACCTTCTTTTTGCAATCTGAAATGAGATTCTAGCCGACGATCTCTCCAATTCCAAGGTTTTTTGGCATAAGCGACTCCTCGATTACGCGAATCACTGTCGGAGCCCCCACGCGGAGCCGCCCAGTCACAGCAATTGGAAGTCGTGTTCAACTCGACGCGAGATCTCCACCCCAGGTCGTGGATATGGGTGCCCGAACATCGTCGATATAGTCACCCCCTCCGGTTATTCCCACCCCTTCAGCGAAAGAATTGGACATAACTTTCCTCACGGGCATTGGAATTGCTTATGTGAATACAATTCGGGATCTGCACTCCGAGACGGTCGAAAGAACTCTGGTTTCGCGAAATTCTGTTTCGGGGCCAAAATTCCCCCCCGGAGCGTGTGTACTAGTACGCCGACTGCCGTACCCTCCGGTCTGACGCGGATATTTATTCGCCCGGGGGTCGGAACTGCCCGCGAGGCCCCAATTCAGAATCGGCACTTCGACCCGGTCGGTAAATGGTCACATTCGGAGATTTCCGGTCCGGCACCCAAATTCCTCTCCGGGAGCGCGGTTGCGGGCTGCCGATGCGATCGCATACGGACACCCCTTCGCTCAAACGGGCATAACTTTTCGCTCGGTTATCGGAATCGCTTATAAGACCCCAATTCGGAATCGGCACTCAGAGGCGCTCGACACCTCCTTATTGCCTCAGGCGATAAGACGTCGTTTTGGGGTCGAAAAACCTTCATTTCGCACTCCGAATTGTGATTCTACCCGACGATCTCTCCAATTCCAAGGTTTTTTGGCAATAGCGACTCCGTCGATTACGCGAATCACTGGTGGAGCCCACACGCGGAGCCACCCAGTCACAGCGATCGGAAGTCGTGTTCAACTCGACGCTAGATCTGTTGCCCAGCTAGCTAGCCCAGAGGGGGGGTGAATGGGTTATTAAAAATTCGATCTCTGATTAAAACCTATTTACTGAAAGGATTACACAACTTAATAACGAGGTTAGAGTTAGAGCAAATAAGACAACAATCACACAAAGCACATCCACAAGACACAAGGATTTTTATCCTGGTTCGGAACTCCTCTCCACAGGAGACCTACATCCAGTCCCTGAGCAATGCCTCAGGATTTCACTACCAAGGGTACAATCCCCCTCAAGGATCCTTACACCCAGCCTCAACTGGTCTTCCTTCAACCTGAAGGGAAAAACAACCACCCTGGATACCACAAGGTCTTCCTTCGTCGAGAAGGGAATGCAACTAAAGAAGAGAAGGTGTAGGAACAGGCTTCAGACTCTAGCTTGACCAGCTACAAGCTGAAGCTACCAAGGCCCGAGAGAGAAAGAGATTAACAAGGTTTTCTCTCCAAGGACTACGCAAGCTCTCACACATAAAATCTCCTTTTATCACTGAGAGCTAAGAGCTAAGAACAAGGTTGGAGTGGAAGCTTCGTTCTTGTTTCAATCTTCTAAAGACTCGAAGAGATGGTGTTCTTTCTTTTCGAATTGCAAGCGTTGTTGTATCTGTCTTCTCTGTCTTGAGTCTTATTTAAACTTGAGATTCAAATTTGAACGTTGAAGTATCTGTGTCTCTTATCCTGGTGTACGTTAGACTGGTCACCAAGGAAGCTTCTGATCTTCAGTCTTTTATCCTTTAGTACACGCCAGAGAAATGTTTTAGAATCTTGTATCTTGTATCCAACATTGTACAGATGAGTCTTGTCAGATGTCTGCAAGCATATCAACAATAAATAGAGGACAGCTAGGACTGCCGTCGATTGTTAGTTGCAGATGGAACAGATATTGCAATATATAGCAAAGCTCCTTTCTGTCTAAAAAAGGACGTAGACAGAGTAGCATAAAAATGGAAGATATTGTCTGCATGCATGGGAGATACGATCAGAGAGCATTTAATGCGTAGCAGTCAACAACTGAGATATGACTTTGACTTTTAACGCTATTAAAAAGCATTATACTGATACCGCAAGAAATTCGATATAAATAATCCGATGCCTTCATGACTTATGAAATCGTTATGCGATAACAGACAAATCGTTATGACAGGCATTATCAATTATAATGATGAAATCGTTATGAGTTATAGCAAGTCGTTATGAACTGTAAAGAAATCGTTATGAACTCTAAAGAAATCGTTACGGCTATCAAGTCGTTTGAGAATCAAAAATCGTTACGAGAAGTCTTAACAAATCGTGCACAAAGCAATTGTTATGAGAATCAAAGAAATTGTTACGAGAATCAAAGAATCGTTACGAGAACTAAAGAAATCGTTACGCCTTAGAAAGTCATTGCGAGTTCTAAAGAAATCGTTACGAGAAGTCTTAACAAATCGTTGCACAAAGCAAATCGTTATGAGAATCAAGAAATCGTTATGGCTAGCAAGTCGTTACGAGTTTCAAAGGATCGTTACAAGAACTAAAGAAATCGTTACGACTAGAGAGTCGTTGCGAGTTCTAAAGAAATCGTTACGAGGTCTAAAGAAATCGTTACGAGACTAAAGAAATCGTTACGGCTAGAGAGTCGTTGCGAGTTCTAAAGAAATCGTTACGAGGTCTAAAGAAATCGTTACGACAGTCAAGTCGTTACGGGTTCTAAAGAAATCGTTGCGATGTCTTAAAGAATCGTTGCGATATCGATTGTTTTGAATTTTCGGTCAGAGAGGAAATCGTTCTGCTTATCAAAGAAGTCGATACAAAAACTTGGACAAAATGTGAGATGAGACTTACCTGATTGTCTTGAGCTTTCATTTTCTTTTATTTCCTGTTCTCAAGGCTCAAGTAATCCATTAGTACTATTTTGTTAATCATCAAAATTAATATGTAAATAAATGAATTATTTATTATGGGGACAGTTTGGTCATCAATCTCCCCTTTTTTATGATGACAAAATATACTAAACATCATACAAAAATTAACATGTTTTCAGAATGACTTTAGTTTTCTCCCCCATTTTGTCATTAAGCAAAAAGATAGACGATGAGACAAAGAAGAGAGAGATCATTGTATTAAGTGTGAGAAAGATAGTACATGGGAGATAACAAGGAGGCATGCTGTGAAATGACAGCCCATGCCTTGATCTCAAGGTCTTCAAACGTCTGTTGGAAAACCCCAGAAGCACTGAGAATTGGGACCCATGGAGGGGGTGGCCCTTTGAATGTACAAAGTCCGTGCTGATCCAGAATTCTGCATACTGATCTGGGTCCAGAATGAATCTGAAGTAAGTGCTTTTTCCAAAGCTGGCACGATGGAGAAATCTATCCAAAGAGATTGGATAGAAGATCTTCTGATCTATCAGATCCTGCTTCAGAGCATAGAAAGCTGTGTATCTAGCTGCCCACTGAACATAGATCTCTTAATAGGATTTATGGAATGAGATCCATGAAGGCTTCGGCTGAGAGAGAGGGCTTATCTTGATGAAACAAGGAACTGTTGATGGCCTCTAACTGAAGGTTGGTTTCCTTGTAGATGATTGCCCATAAGGGGGGAGTAAGCCTTTCACACTCAGAAATGAGTGGAGCCAAAACCTGAGAGGAGATGCGGCCAGAGTGGTATTCTCTGAAGATAAACCGCAGGAAGGAGGGCAGTCCGCTCTGCTTGGCTGACATTCTACACATCTGCTTGGCAAACATGTCAAATGCATGGGATCCTGCATCTGAATCAAAGACTAGGGAGTGCAGCTTTGGCAAGAGGACTAGAGAGTCAACTCGGATATCAGCAAAATTCACTGTGAGGGGAATATTCACTGGACGTTCTGATCTTAACATCACTATAGCTGAGTGGAATTGATAGAACTGGACTTCTGGCAGTTTGTTCAAGAAGCAGAAGTCATTGTACTGCTGGAAACTTTTGGCAATGCGGATCTCTTTCAAGATGAAAGGACCCCACAAGTTCTTATGCCTGAGAAAGAACCACTCAGAAAGAGTGAGAGAATGAGCTCCATGGTTAGAAGATTCTGCCCTGGCAGTCAAATACTTGTCATATAGAGCTTTATTTCCCTTGATAGCTGCCCACTGATCTTCAGTCTTGAACTCAGTGCCTCAAAGATTTTGGATTTGTGGATGTGGGATATCTGAGTAAGAGGAAGAACAATGTTCAGGTGTTCGGATAGGTTAAGAAAAGGAATACCATAAATGGTAGAAATGATGCACTTTTGAAGATATTCCTTGTAGATAGGTTTTCTCTTAGGATCAAGGGTAAGAGAATACCAGAGAGGAGGAAATAGTGAGGAGGAGATGCTAACAGAGGATGATTGTTTCCTCTTTTTCTTGGCAGGACTGGGAGGATCAGTCCTGTGGATATGAGTGGCAGTGAAGAGAATGGTGGAAAGGGTATTTCTCTCAAAGTCATCCGGCAAATTTGTGTCAAAGATACCAAGTAGAGGAGGTTTGTTTGGAATAAAAGTAATAGAGGAAGGAGGAGTAGGAGGATAGAAAAGGTGTTTGGGATTGAAGGAAGAAGGAGGGTGAACTTGAGTGGGTTGAGAGAGAGGTGATGATGGTGAAAGTGATGATGGACCTGAGGTGTGAGAGGGAGTGGGAGAAAAGGTAGGTTGAGATGAAATGATAGAGGAGGATGGTTGGGTGCGAGGTACTGGGTGTTTTATAGTTGGTGGAGCAGGAGGGGTTGTGAGAGGAGAGGTAGGTGAGGACAAAATTGGAGTTGCAAGATTTGAAGTGTCAGGGGCCGAAGTAGCTGTCATGAGCTCTTTCCCTTGGCTTCTCTGACAACTGAAGAGGGTCCTGATGACCCTGAAGCTTGCCTGATGGCCCTGGTGGCCCTGTTGGCCGAGAGACTTCTGCTGGAGGCCCTGGTGGCCTAGGAACTTCAGCTGGACTGCTTTGAGTGGGTGCAGGAGGGACACCACTAGACCTTGAAAGAACTGCTAGCATTTGCTTCATATCAGACATCTCTTTATTGAACCACATCATTGCATTTCGATTGAGGATACGTCAGAGGAGGTTGAAGCTTGATTGGCAATAATGCCCTGAACACTTGTCTGAACTGATGACAAGACTTCTCCCTGAGCTTTCAGCAATGCCATAATAGGCTTCAGATTTACTTTTGTATGGCCCTTTCTTGACCTTCTGAGAGCAACTCTCTTTTGCTTGCTCTGCTGAGAGATAGGCTCCTTAAGATGAACATTGCTAGCACTTGGGCCTTCACTAACAGGAACGCTGGCTGGAGGTGGAATTCCTAAGATGGTGCGCCTGACTCAGGAACATGATCAATCACTGGTTCCTCAATGCCAACTTGCTCCCCCTGAATAGGAGCGGGGATTTCAACACTTTCTTGCTCCCCCTGAGCAGGAGCTTCTTCCAAAACAACTTTTTCAAAGTGGCCTTCTGCCACAGATTCAGACACCTCAGGTTCAAGGATACTTTGCTCCCCTTGGCTAGGAGCTTCTTTCATGACCACATCTTGTTGAGTACCTGCTTGTATCTCAACATTAGCAATTGGTTCAGACTGAATTTCTGTATGGCCTGGTGCCATAACTTCTTCTTCAACACGTGAGGTGGAGGGAATTGAATCCAATACCTCTCTTAAAATAGAGGCGACTAAGGTGGTGGGCAAAGAGTCTGCCACACCAGCTGCACCTTCCTCCATCTGAACTTCTGGAGAATGAGAGTTAATCTCCACAATAGGTGATTCTGAAACTTCTGCCTGGCTTACCACAACTGTTCCTGCTGCTGCTTGAACAACTGTTGTTGCTTGCTCTGCTGCTGCTGCTGCTTGCTCTCCTGCTACTGCTTCTTCTGCTGCTGCTGCTTGCTCTTGAACTTCTGGGAGGTCTCCAATAATCGCTTCTCCTTCAGCCACAGAAGTCTTTGACCAAACTCCATCTTGCACTGAAAAACCACTCTTCTTCAGGTTTCTGGACCTTATAGACTGGCCCATCTTCTCTACTACTGCTCCAGATAAGTCTACTCCGAAATGCTTGAAAATTTTGGTGAGTAGATGAGCATAGGGTAAGGAAACATTTAACTTGCTCTTGGTTTCCCAGATCTGAGCATTGGCAAATTTCATTCTCTCAATCATTACTGCGGCCAGATTTATCTCCTTGTTCTGGATTACCCAGAACATCAAATCTGAGTCTGCCCTAGTGCAGGAAGAAAAGGTAGCACTCCGAGGAACTATGATTTGGCAGACAATAAAGTGAAGCAACCGATTGAAAGCTGACATCTGATTTATATCCAATTTTCCATCCTTCAGCTTAAACCCTGGACCAATAATGCCAAGACCCTTAGCTTCATCATTTACTGAGTCCACACCACTAAAGCCTGATGTTTTCACTCCAAACAAGGTACTTAGTAACTCACGGTCTACTCTGATTTGGATACCCTTGACAGAGGAGACAAGAGACCCATCTGCTTCTGATTTCAAACAGATGAAGAAAGCTTTCACCAAGTCCGGATAGCTTACCTCGGTGAAAGTAACCACATCCAACCATTGCATCCGTCTCAAGGCTTCAACTAGACTGCTCATTCCACTTTTCTCAAGGTTCTGAACATCCACAGCCTTGTTTCCACAGATCTTTGACTTCACAAACGTAAACCTTTCTTGCTCCTTCGGGGACAGAAACTCAGCACTGTAGCCCCCAACACTTCCGGAGATCATCGGAGCGGCCATGGGTAGAGAGAAGAAAGATTTCTGGAGGAGGAAGATGATGGAAAGGATGGAAGCTCTCGAAGGGATTCTTCGCAGGAAGAGGAGAAAGCTTCGAAAGTTGCAGAGAGTCGATCCCAAAATCGTTAGGGCATCGACTTTGGGTGACCAGATAGAGGATAAAAGGGTAAAGGTAGAAGACAAGTCGTTCCCGGAATGATTTGATTGATTTAAATTAATTTCTTGAAAGGAGAATGCCAAAAGGCGGTAATAGCAGAAGGCGACAAAAAGGTTTGACGAGTCAAACTGCTTTCTACACAATAGTGGTCAAAGAAATGTAGATAACTGAGTTTTGCTTATCTTTAAAGAGGGAAAATTTCATTTATTCTGAAAAATTTATATGCCAATAAAATTACAGAGATCTTTTCACAAATTGCACATCCCTAATTCCCTTCTAAGAGATGTAAATCTCTCTTCAGGTAGGGCTTTTGTAAAGATATCTGCCAATTAACCAATTGTATCTATAAAAGAAATTTCTAAATTACCACTAGCCACATAGTCTCGAATGAAATGATATCTTACCTCAATGTGTTTAGTCCTTGAGTGTTGTACTGGATTCTTTGTGAGATTGATGGCACTTGTGTTATCACACAATAGCGGAATTTGCTTGATATGAATGCCGAAATCCTCAAGTTGTTGCTTTATCCAAAGAAGTTGTGTACAGCAACTTCCAGCAGCAACATATTCTGCCTCAGCTGTTGATAAGGCTACTGAATTTTGTTTCTTGGATGACCATGATATAAACATCCTGCAGAAACTGACAACACCCACTGTTGCTTTTTCTATCTACTTTGCACCCAGCATAATCAGCATCTGAATATCCTACTAATTCTATTTTACAAGATCTAGGATACCAGAGACCTAAATCATGAGTTCTAGCCATATCTAAATATTTTTTACTGAAATTAAATGAGACTCTCTAGGGTCTGCCTGATATCTAGCACACATGCATGCACTAAACAAAATGTCTGGTCTACTTGCAGTTAAGTAAAGTAATGATCCTATCATACCTCGATAATTCTTTTGATCTACCTTTTTACCTTTTTGATCACTGTCCATTCTGATTGATGTGCTCATTGGAGTTGATAATAGCTTTGCACCTTCAAATCCAAATTTCTTTAATAGCTCTTTGGTGTACTTGGCTTAACAGATATGAGTGCCATCCTTCCCTTGCTTAATTTGCAATCCAAGGAAGTAGCTTAGCTCCCCCATCAAGCTCATTTCGAATTCTCCCTGCATAAGCTTTTCAAAGTACTTGCAAAGAGATTCATCAGTAGATCCAAAAATAATATCATCTACATATATTTGCACAAGAAGTATATGTTTAACCTTAGATTTTATAAATAATGTACTATCTACTTTACCTCTAGTGAAACCATGATCTAATAGGAAAGTACTGAGCCTCTCATACCAGGCTCTAGGTGTTTGCTTTAAACCATATAAAGCCTTGTGAAGTTTAAATACATGATTTGGAAATTCGGTATCATCAAAGCCTGGAGGTTGTTCAACATAAACTTCCTCCTTGATAAAACCATTTAAAAAGGCTGATTTGACATCCATTTGAAATAGTTTTAAATCAAATGCAGATGTATAAGCAAGTAAAATCCTAATGGCCTCAAGTCTAGCTACAGGTGCATAGGTTTCATCGAATCTATGCCTTCCTCTTGGGAGTAGCCTTGAGCTACCAGTCTGGCCTTGTTCCTTAAGATTATTCCAGACTCATCCAGTTTATTTCTGAACACCCACTTGGTGCCAATAACTGAATGATTGGATGGTCTAGGAACAAGTGACCATACTTGGTTTCTCTTGAACTGATTTAGTTCATCTTGCATGGCTAATATCCAAGATTCATCAGATAAAGCTTCATTGACTGTCTTAGGCTCTATTTGAGAAACAAAGGCTAAATAATCACAAGGAATTACATTACCTCTTATTCTTACCCCTACAGATGGATCACCAATAATGTTTTCAGGAGGGTGATCTTTCTGATGTCTCCATTCTCTGGAAGATTTTCATGTTGAATTTCAGTTTGCTGCAGTTCTTCCAGAGGAGGTCTTCCTTGTCCTTAATTGAGGTATTCTTTAATTTTTCAGACAAGTCATCTGCATCATCAATGTCACTAATTTCTTCCTTTTTCAAGGAAGGGTTAGATTCATCAAAAATAACATGTACAGATTGTTCAATTAATAATGAGCATTATTGAAAACTCTATAACCTTTGGGTTTAGAAGAGTACCCCATAAAGATGTCTTCATCTGATTTGGCATCCAACTTACCAATGTCCTTTTTCCATTGTTGTGGATGAAGCAAGGACATCCAAAAATTCTGAAATGGCTGATCTTTGGCTTCTTCCTTTGTAGAGTTCATAAGCAGTCTTCTTCAGAATTGGCCTGATCATCACTCTATTAATGATATAACATGCAGTGTTGATGGCTTCGGCCCAGAAATATCTTGGCAAAACATATTCAAATAACATGGTTCTTGCCATATCCAAAAGAGTTTTGTTTTTCCTCTCAGCAATTCCATTTTGTTGAGGTGTCCTTGGGGCTGAGAAGTTGTGCTCAATTCCTTGATCATCACAGAACTTTGCAAACTTTTCATTCTGAAACTCACCACCATGATCAGATCGGATAGAGATAATTGTGAACTTTTGATCTTTCTGAACTTTCTTTCTGAAGCTAACAAAATTTTCAAAGGTGTCATCTTTGTGCTCTAAAAAGGATACCCAAGTAAATCTTGAATAATCATCAACAATAACAAATCCGAAATTCTTTCCTCCTAGACTGGTAGTCCTCATTGGCCCGAATAAATCCATATGAAGTAGTTCTAATGGCTTTGAGGTGGTTACTACAGTCTTCGACTTGAAAGAGCTCTTGGTGTGCTTTCCTTTTGCACAAGGTCTGCAGATACTGTCCAATCTAGAATTGACTTTTGGCAGTCCTTCAACTAGCTTTCTCTTTCTGAGCTTATTCAAACCGTCCAAGCTGCAGTGGCCCAATCTTCTGTGCCACAACTCTGTTGATTGATCTTTACTAGCTGCCAAACACACATCTTGATCCTTGAGTTCTTCTAGATAGAGTACATACAGATTTCTTTCTCTATAAGCTTCAAAAATGACTGCTCCATCCTTTAATATACTGCACTTTGATTCTTGGAACTGAATCTGATGGCCTTTGTCACATAACTGGCTGATGCTGATGAGATTATGCTTTAACCCTTTGACCAGCATCACATCTTCAATTACTGATTTCCTTTGATGTTCACGGATCCACTTCCTATTACTGTGCCTTTTCCATTATCTCCATATGTGACTGTTCTTCTTCATCTTGGAGATTAACAAAAAGTTTCTGGTTCCCTGACATGTGCCTTGAGCATCCACTATCCAAATACCATTTGGATGCTTTTGATTTTCCCTGAAAATTAAACACTAAGTTTTAGGTACCCAAGTTCTTTTGGGTCCTGAGAGGTTAGTACCATTGATTTTTCCTTTTATTATCCACTTTTTGTTCTTAGTGGGACATGTTGCTTGTTATGTCCTAGTTTGTTACAATGAGTACAGCAGGTTATTCTAGTTATTCTTTCAATTGGATTATATTTAAATTTTTTATGTTCTCTATCTTTTCGGATATAAATTCAGGAGTTGGATAAGTGTTGGGAAAGACTTTTGTTTCTTCATTTTCCGAGGGAGTATAACCAAAACCATGTTTCTTCTTGGTTGATCTTTTAGCTCCACTCATCATTAGAAGAGGTTTATTATTTGTGAACTTGTTTATGGTGCTTGTTAAATGTTCATTTTCTTTATTTAATCTTTCTATTCTGTTTTAAGTCCACTTAAGTCTTATTGTTTTTCTAAATGATTTATTTTCTTATTTTTCTCTTTTAAATCTTCACATAATAATTCATTCCTTCTTTTATGTTCAGTTATTGTTTTTCAAGTTCTTCATTTTCTGTTTTAGGTCTGAGTTTGTATTTTCTAAACAGATTATATTTTTCTTACTAATTTTAAGTAATTTACATACTTCTTTATATTTTTCATAAAGTTCATTAAAAGCACTTTCTAAATTATCAGAATCTGAATCATTGCATGAATCAAAGGAAGAGTCAGAAGTTACCTTGTCTTCGGTGTTGGCCATGAAAGCCAAGTTGACTTCTTCACCTTCACTGCTCGAGCTTGAGTCACTGTCTGAGTCACTGCTGTTCTCCCAAGCAGCTGCCATTGCCTTCTTTTTGTACTTCTTGAATCTTCTGAAGTTGTCCCTCTTTTTGTGATCAGTTTTCTTAAGCGTTGGACAGTCTGCCTTGATGTGTCCAGGCTTCTTGCATTCATAACAGATCACTTCTCCTTTCTTCTGATCCTTTGCTTCTGGTTTTCTGAAGTCTTTGTTTTTCTTGAAAAATCTTCTTCCGGACTGATACTTCTTCTTCTTTGCTAGAATCCTTTGAAGTCTTCGAGACAGCATGGCTTCTTCATCATCATTGTCTTTACTACTTTCACTATTATCCAAAGATTCTTCTGAATTGTCTTCACTTGCTTTGAGAGCATTTGATTGTTTCCTTCTGCTGGAGGATTCTCCTAATCTCTCCATGTTTATCTCGTGAGCCATGAGAGATCCTATTAGCTTTTCCAATGACATTAATTTTAAATCATTGGCTTCTTCAATGGCTGTTACCTTTGGAGACAATGAAGATGGTAGAAATTGAGGACTTTTCTAACCATGTCTGGTACATCATAAACCTTTCCCAATCCAGCTAATCCATTTGTAATGTCTGTGAATCTGCTGAACATCTGAGTTATTGATTCACCTGACTGCATCTGGAATCTTTCATATTGAGCTACCAGAATATCTATTCTTGTCTCCTTTACTTTGTCTGTCCCTTCTTAGGTAATTCTGAGCTTTTCCCACATCTCCATTGTGGATTTGCAGGCTGAAACTCTATTGAATTCTTTCCTGCTTAGGGCACAGCATAATATGCTCTTGGCTTTACAGTTTAAGGATATTCTTTTCCTATCATCATCTGTCCACTGAGCCTTAGCGTTTGTGACCAGAAGATCACCTTCTTCTACAATGGACTAGATTGTATAATCATGGCCTTGTAGAAAATATTCCATTCTAGTCTTCAAGTAGGTGTAGTCTTCTCCATCGAACAAGGGAGGCCTGTTGACTGACTGACCTTCGAAGTTGCTTTGGGCTGCCATTGATCTTTGCTCTTCAGATCGTTGATCTTCTTCTTTGTCGAAGAGACGAGCTCTGATACCACTTGTTGCCCAGCTAGCTAGCCTAGAGGGGGGGTGAATGGGTTATTAAAAATTCGATCTCTGATTAAAACCTGTTTACTGAAAGGATTACACAACTTAATAACGAGGTTAGAGTTAGAGCAAATAAGACAACAATCACACAAAGCACATCCACAAGACACAAGGATTTTTATCCTGGTTCGGAACTCCTATCCATAGGAGACCTACATCCAGTCCCTGAGCAATGCCTCAGGATTTCACTACCAAGGGTAAAATCTCCCTCAAGGATCCTTACACCCAGCCTCAACTGGTCTTCCTTCAACCTGAAGGGAAAAACAACCACCCTGGATACCACAAGGTCTTCCTTCGTCGAGAAGGGAATGCAACTAAAGAAGAGAAGGTGTAGGAACAGGCTTCAGACTCTAGCTTGACCAGCTACAAGCTGAAGCTACCAAGGCCCGAGAGAGAAAGAGATTTAACAAGGTTTTCTCTCCAAGGACTACGCCAGCTCTCACACATAAAATCTCCTTTTATCACTGAGAGCTAAGAGCTAAGAACAAGGTTGGAGTGGAAGCTTCGCTCTTGTTTCAATCTTCTAAAGACTCGAAGAGATGGTGTTCTTTCTTTTCGAATTGCAAGCGTTGTTGTATCTGTCTTCTCCGTCTTGAGTCTTATTTAAACTTCAGATTCAAATTTGAACGTTGAAGTATCCGTTGTCTCTTATCCTGGTGTACGTTAGACTGGTCACCAAGGAAGCTTCTGATTATCAGTCTTTTATCCTTTAGTACACGCCAGAGAAATGTTTTAGAATCTTGTATCTTGTATCCAACGTTGTACAGATGAGTCTTGTTAGATGTCTGCAAGTATATCAACAATAAATAGAGGACAGCTAGGACTACCGTCGATTGTTAGTTGCAGATGGAACAGATATTGCAATATATAGCAAAGCTCCTTTCTGTCTAAAAAAGGACGTAGACAGAGTAGCATAAAAATGGAAAATATTGTCTGCATGCATGGGAGATACGATCAGAGAGCATTTAATGCGTAGCAGTCAACAACTGAGATATGACTTTGACTTTTCAACGCTATTAAAAAGCATTATACTGATACCGCAAGAAATTCGATATAAATAATCCCGATGCCTTCATGACTTATGAAATCGTTATGCGATAACAGACAAATCGTTATGACAAGGCATTATCAAATTATAATGATGAAATCATTATGAGTTATAGCAAGTCGTTATGAACTGTAAGAAATCGTTATGAACTCTAAAGAAATCGTTACAGCTATCAAGTCGTTTTGAGAATCAAAGAAATCATTACGAGAAGTCTTAACAAATCGTTGCACAAATCAAATCGTTATGAGAATCAAAGAAATCGTTACGAGAATCAAAGAAATCGTTACGAGAACTAAAGAAATCGTTACGCCTTAGAAAGTCGTTGCGAGTTCTAAAGAAATCGTTACGAGAAGTCTTAACAATCATTGCACAAAGCAAATCGTTATGAGAATCAAGAAATCGTTATGGCTAGCAAGTCGTTACGAGTTTCAAAGGAATCGTTACAAGAACTAAAGAAATCGTTACGACTAGAGAGTCGTTGCGAGTTCTAAAGAAATCGTTACGAGGTCTAAAGAAATCGTTACAAGGACTAAAGAAATCGTTACGGCTAGAGAGTCGTTGCGAGTTCTAAAGAAATCGTTACGAGGTCTAAAGAAATCGTTACGACAGTCAAGTCGTTACGGGTTCTAAAGAAATCATTGCGATGTCTTAAAGAATCGTTGCGATATCGATTTGTTTTGAATTTTCCGGTCAGAGAGGAAATCGTTCCGCTTATCAAAGAAGTCGATACAAAGACTTGGACAAAATGTGAGATGAGACTTACCTGATTGTCTTGAACTTTCATTTTTCTTTTATTTCCTGTTCTCAAGGCTCAAGTAATCCATTAGTACTATTTTGTTAATCATCAAAATTAATATGTAAATAAATGAATTATTTATTATGGGGATAGTTTGGTCATCAATCGCTGGAGGAGCCCACACGCGGAGCCGCCCAGTCACAGCGATCGGAAGTCGTGTTCAACTCGACGCGAGATCTCCTCCCCAGGTCGTGGATATGGGTGCCCGAACATCGCCGATATAGTCACCCCCTCCGGTTTATTCACACCCCTTCAGCGAAAGAA
The DNA here is from genome assembly GCA_014218235.1 of Colocasia esculenta. Lineage (NCBI taxonomy): Eukaryota > Viridiplantae > Streptophyta > Magnoliopsida > Alismatales > Araceae > Colocasia > Colocasia esculenta. The sequence goes on from JACBKR010000555.1 coordinate 21,501, forward strand.
TTGGGCATAACTTTCCCCACGGGCATCGGAATTGCTTATGTGACCACAATTCGGAATCGGCACTCCGAGACGGTCGAAAGAATGCTGGTTTCGTGGAATTCCGTTCCGGGGCCAAAATTCCCCCCCGGAGCGTGTGTACTAGTACACCGACTGCCGTACCCTCCGGTCGGACGCGGATATTTATTCGCCCGGGGGTCGGAACCGCCCGCGAGGCCCCAATTCAGAATCGACACTTCGATCCGGTCGGTAAATGGTCGCATTCGGAGATTTCCGGTCTGGCACCCAAATTCCTCTCCGGGAGCGCGGTCGCGGGCTGTTGATGCGATCGCATACGGACACCCCTTCGCTCAAACGGACATAACTTTTCACTCGGTTATCGGAATCGCTATAAGACCCCAATTCGGAATCGGCACTCAGAGGCGCTCGACGCCTCCTTATTGCCTCAGGCGATAAGACGTCGTTTCGGGGTCGGAAAACCTTCGTTTTGCACTCTGAAATAGCGATTCTAGCTGACGATCTCTACAATTCCAAGGTTTTTTGGCAGTAGCGACTCCCTCGATTACGTGAATCGGTGGCGGAGTTCACACGCGGAGCCGCCCATTCAAAGCGATCGGAAGTCGTATTCAACTCGACGCGAGATCTCCTCCCCAGGTCATGGATATGGGTGCCCGAACATCGCCGATATAGTCACCCCACCGGCTTATTACCTCCCCTTCAACGAAAGAATTGGGCATAACTTTCAGCACGGGCATCGGAATTGCTTATGTGACCACAATTCGGAATCGGCACTCCGAGACGGTCGAAAGAACGCTGGTTTCGCCGAATTCCGTTTTGGGGCCAAAATTCCCCTCCGGAGCGTGTGTACTAGCACACCGACTGCCGTACCCTCCAGTCGGATGTGGATATTTATTCTCCCGGGGGTCAGAACCGCCCGCGAGACCCCAATTCAGAATCGGCACTTCGATCCGGTCGGTAAATGGTCGCATTCGGAGATTTCCGGTCTGGCGCCCAAATTCCTCTCCGAAAGCAGGGTCGCGGGATGCCGATGCGATCGTATACGAACACCCCTTCGCTCAAACGGACATAACTTTTCGCTCGGTTATCGGAATCTCTTATAAGACCACAATTCGGAATCGGCACTCAGAGGCGCTCGACGCCACCTTATTGCCTCAAGCGATAAGTCGTCGTTTCCCTGTCGAAAAATCTTCGTTTCGCACTCCGAAATTGTGATTCTAGCCGACGATCTCTCCAAGTCCAAGGTTTTTTGGTAGTAGCGAATCCCTCGATTACGCGAATCGGTGGCGGAGCCCACACGCGGAGCCGCCCAGTCACAGCGATCGGAAGTCGTGTTCAACTCGACGTGAGATCTCCTCCCCAGGTCGTGGATATGGGTGCCCGAACATCGCCGATATAGTCACCCCCTCCGGTTTATTCCCACCCCTTCAGCGAAAGAATTGGGCAAAACTTTCCGCACGGGCATCGGAATTGCTTATGTGACCACAATTCGGAATCGGCACTCCAAGACGGTCGAAAGAACGCTGGTTTTTCGGAATTCCGTTTCGGGGGTAAAATTCCCCCCCCGGAGCGTATGTACTAGTACACCGACTGCCGTACCCTCCGGTGGGACGCGGATATTTATTCGTCCGGTGGTCGGAACCGCCCGCGAGGCCCCAATCAGAATCGGCACTTCGATCCGGTCGGTAAATGGACGCATTCGGATATTTCCGGTCCGGCACCCAAATTCCACTCCGGGAGCACGGTCGCGGGCTGCCGATGCGAACGCATACGGACACCCCTTAGCTTAAACGGGCATAACTTTTCGCTCGGTTATCGGAATCGCTTATAAGACCCCAATTCGGAATCGGCACTCAGAGCCGCTCGACAACTTTTTCTTGCCTCAGGCGATAAGACGTCGTTTCGGGGTCGAAAAACATTCATTTCGCACTCCGAAATTGCGATTCTACCTGAGGATCTCTCTAATTCCATGGTTTTTTTTTGGCAGTAGCGACTCACTCGATTACGCGAATCGCTGGCGGAGCCCACACGCGGAGCCGCCCAGTCACAGCGATCGGAAGTCGTGTTCAACTCGACGCAAGATCTCCTCCCCAGGTCGTGGATATGGGTGCCCGAACATCGCCGATATAGTCACCCGCTCCGGTTTATTCCCACCCCTTCAGCGAAATAATTGGGCATAACTTTCCGCACGGGCATCGGAATTGCTTATGTGACCATAATTCGAATCGGCACTCCGAGACGGTCGAAAGACCGCTGGTTTTGCGGAATTCCGTTCTGGGGCAAAAATCCCCCCCGGAGAGTGTGTACTAGTACACCGACTGCCGTACCCTCCGGTCGGACGCGGATATTTATTCGCCCGGGGGTCAGAACCGCCCGCGAGGCCCCAATTCAGAATCGGCACTTCGATCAGGTCGGTAAATGGTCGCATTCGGAGATTTCCGGTCCGGCACCCAATTTCCTCTCCGGGAGCGCGGTCGCGGGCTGCCGATGCAATCGCATACGGACACCCCTTCGCTCAAACGGACATAACTTTTCGCTCGGTTATCGGAATCGCTTATAAGACTCCAATTCGGAATCGGCACTCAGAGGCGCTCGACGCCTCCTTATTGTCTCAGGCGATAAGAGGTGGTCTCGAGTCAAAAAACCTTCGTTTTGCCTCAAGCGATAAGTCGTTGTTTCCTGGTCGAAAAACCTTCGTTTCGCACTCCGAAATTGTCATTCTAGCCGACGATCTCTCCAACTCAAAGATTTTTTGGTAGTAGCGACTCCCTCGATTACGCGAATCGCTGGAGGAGCCCACACGTGGAGCCGCCCAGTCACAGCGATCGGAAGTCGTGTTCAACTCGACGTGAGATCTCCTCCCCAGGTCGTGGATATGGGTACCCGAACATTGCCGATATAGTCACCCGCTCCGGTTTATTCCCACCCCTTCAGCGAAAGAATTGGGCATAACTTTCCGCACGGGCATCGGAATTGCTTATGTGACCACAATTCGGAATTGGCACTCCGAGACGGTCGAAAGAACGCTGGTTTCGCGGAACTCCGTTTCAGGGCCAAAATCCCCCCCGGAGCGTGTGTACTAGTACACCGACTGCCGTACCCTCCGGTCGGACGTTGATATTTATTCGCCCGGGGGTCGGACCCGCCCGCGAGGCCCCAATTCAGAATCGGTACTTCGATCCGGTCGGTAAATGGTCGCATTCGGAGAATTCCGGTCCGGCACCCAAATTCCTCTCCGGGAGCGCGGTCGCGGGCTGCCGATGCGATCGCATACGGACACCCCTTCGCTCAAACGGACATAACTTTTCGCTCGGTTATCGGAATCGCTTATAAGACCCCAATTCGGAATCGGCACACAGAGGCGCTCGACGCCTCCTTATTGCCTCAGGCGATAAAAGGTGGTCTCGGGTCAAAAAACCTTCTTTTTGCACTCCGAAATTGTTATTCTAGCCGACGAACTCTCCAAGTTCAAGGTTTTTTGGCAGTACCGACTCCCTCGATTACGCGAATCGCTGGTGGAGTACACATGCGGAGCCGCCCAGTCACAGCGATCGGAAGTCGTGTTCAACTCGACGCGAGATCTCCTCCCCAGGTCGTGGATATGGGTGCCCGAACATCGCAGATATAGTCACCCCCTTCGGTTTATTCCCACCCCTTCAGGGAAAGAATTGTGCATAACTTTCCGCACAGGCATCGGAATTGCTTATGTGATCACAATTCAGAATCGGCACTCCGAGACGGTCGAATGAATGCTGGTTTCGCGGAATTCCGTTCCAAGGCCAAAATTCCCCCCGGAGCGTGTGTACTAGTACACCGACTGCCGTACCCTCCGGTCGGACGCGGATATTTATTCGCCCAGGGGTCAGAACCGCCCGTGAGGCCCCAATTCAGAATCGGCATTTAGATCCGTTCGGTAAATGGTCGCATTTGGAGATTTCCGGTCCGGCGCCCAATTCCTCTCCGGGAGCGCGGTCTCGGGCTGCCGATGCGATCGCATACGGACACCCCTTCGCTCAAACGGACATAACTTTTCGCTCGGTTATCGGAATCGCTTATAAGACACAATTTCAAATCGGAACTTAGAGGCGCTCGACGCCTTCTTATTGCCTCAGGTGATAAGATATCATTTCAGGGTCGAAAAACCTTCATTTCGCACTCCAAAATTGGGATTCTAGCCGACGATCTCTCCAATTCCAAGGTTTTTTGGCAGTAGCGACTCCCTCGATTACGCGAATCGGGGGCAGAGCTCACACGCGGAGCTGCCCAGTCAAAGCTATCGGAAGTCGTGTTCAACTCGACGCGAGATCTCCTCCCCAGGTCATGGATATGGGTGCCCGAACATCGCCGATATAGTCACCCCCTCCGGCTTATTCCCAACCCTTCAGCGAAAGAATTGGGCATAACTTTCAGCACGGGCATCAGAATTGCTTATGTGACCACAATTCGGAATCGGCACTCCAAGACGGTCGAAAGAACGCTGGTTTCGCGGAATTCCGTTCTTGGGCAAAAATGCCCCCCGGAGCGTGTGTACTAGTACGCCGACTGCCGTACCCTCCGGTCGGACGCGGATATTTATTCGACCGGTGGTCGAAACCGCCCGCAAGGCCCCAATTCAGAATCGGCACTTCGATCCGGTCGATAAATGGTCGCATTCGGAGATTTCCGGTCCGGCACCCAAATTCCTCTCTGGGAGTGCGGTCGCTGGCTGCCGATGCGATCGCATACGGACACCCCTTCGCTCAAACGGACATAACTTTTCGCTCAGTTATCGGAATCGCTTATAAGACCCCAATTCGGAATTGGCACTCAGAGGCGCTCGACGACTCCTTATTGCCTCAGGTGATAAGACGTCGTTTCCGGGTCGAAAAACCTTCGTTTTGCACTACGAAATTTTCATTCTAGCCGACGATCTCTCCAAGTCCAAGGTTTTTTGGTAGTAGCGACTCCCTCGATTACGCGAATCGCTGGCAGATCCCACACGCGGAGCCGCCCAGTCACAGCGATCGGAAGTCTTGTTCAACTCGACGCGAGATCTCCTCCCCAGGTCGTGGATATGAGTGCCCGAACATCGCCGATATAGTCACCCCCTTCAGTTGATTCCCACCCCTTTAGCGAAAGAATTGGGCATAACTTTCCGCACAGGCATCGGAATTGCTTAAGTGACCACAATTCGGAATCGGCACTCCAAGACGGTCGAAAGAACGCTGGTTTCGCGGAATTCCGTTCCGGGTCCAAAATTCCCACAAGGAGCGTGTGTACTAGTACACCGACTGCCGTACCCTTCGGTCGGACGCGGATATTTATTCGCCCGGGGGTCGGAACCGCCCGCGAGGCCCCAATTCAGAATCGGCACTTCGATCCGGTCGGTAAATGGTTGCATTCGGATATTTCCGGTCCGACACCCAAATTCCTCTCCGGGAGCACGGTCGCGGGCTGTCGATGCGATCGCATACGGACACCCCTTCGCTCAAACGGACATAACTTTTCGCTCGGTTATCGGAATCGCTTATAAAACCCCAATTTGGAATCGGCACTCAGAGGCGCTCGACTCCATCTTATTGCCATAGGCGATAGGACGTGGTTTCCGGGTCAAAAAACCTTCGTTTTGCACTCTGAAATTGTGATTGTAGCCGACGATCTCTCCAAGTCCAAGGTTTTTTGGCAGTAGCGACTCCCTCGATTACGCGAATCGCTGGTGGAGCCCACACGCGGAGCCGCCCAGTCACAGCGATCGGAAGTCGTGTTCAACTCGACGCGAGATCTCCTCCCCAGGTCGTGGATATGAGTGCCCGAACATCGCCGATATAGTCACCCCCTTCGGTTGATTCCCACCCCTTCAGCGAAAGAATTCGGCATAACTTTCCGCACGGGCATCGGAATTGCTTAAGTGACCACAATTCGAAATCGGCACTCCGAGACGGTCGAAAGAACGATGGTTTCGCGGAATTCCGTTCCGGGACCAAAATTCCCCCCGGAGCGTGTGTACTAGTACACCGACTACCGTACCCTCCGGTCGGACGCGGATATTTATTCGCCTAGGGGTCGGAACCGCCCGCGAGGCCCCAATTCAGAATCGGCACTTAGATCCATTCGGTAAATGGTCACATTTGGAGATTTCCGGTCCGGCGCACAAATTCCTCTCCGGGAGCGCGGTCGCGGGCTGCCGATGCGATCGCATACGGACACCCCTTCGCTCAAACGGACATAACTTTTCGCTCGGTTATCGGAATCGCTTATAAGACCCCAATTCGGAATCGGCACTCAGAGGCGCTCGACGCATCATTATTGCCTCAGGCAATAAGACGTCATTTCAGGGTCGAAAAACCTTCGTTTCGCACTCCGAAATTGCGATTCTAGCCGACGATCTCTCCAATTCAAAGGTTCTTTGGCAGTAGCGACTCCCTCGATTACGCGAATCGGTGGAAGAGCTCACACGCGGAGCCACCCAGTCATAGTGATCAGAAGTCGTGTTCAACTCGACGCGAGATCTCCTCCCCAGGTCATGGATATGGGTGCCCGAATATCACCGATATAGTCACCCCCTCCGGCTTATTCCCACCCCTTCAGCGATAGAGTTGGGCATAACTTTCAGCACGGGCATCGGAATTGCTTATGTGACAACAATTCGGAATCGGCACACCGAGACGGTCGAAAGAACGCTGGTTTCGCGGAATCCGTCTGGGGCAAAAATCCCCCCCCCCCCCCGGAGCGTGTGTACTAGTACACCGACTGCCGTACCCTCCGGTCGGACGCGGATATTATTCGACCGGGGATCGGAACCGCCCGCGAGGCCCCAATCAGAATCGCACTTCGATCTGGTCGGTAAATGGTCGCATTCGGAGATTTCCGGTCCGGCACCCAAATTCCTCTCCGGGAGTGCGGTCGCTGGCTGCCGATGCGATCGCATACGGACACCCATTCGCTCAAACGAACATAACTTTTCGCTCGTTTATCGGAATCGCTTATAAGACCCCAATTCGGAATTGGCACTCAGAGGCACTCGACACCTCCTTATTGCCTCTGGAGATAAGACGTCGTTTCCGGGTCGAAAAACCTTCGTTTCGCACTCTGAAATTGAGTTTCTAGCCGACGATCTCTCCAAGTCCAAGGTTTTTTGGTAGTAACGACTCACTCGATTACGCGAATCGTTGGCAGACCCAACACGCGGAGCCGCCCAGTCACAGCGGTCGGATTTCGTGTTCAACTCGACGTGAGATCTCCTCCCCAGGTCGTGGATATGGGTGCCCGAACATTGCCGATATGTCACACCCTCCGGTTTATTCCCACCCCTTCAGTGAAAGAATAAGGCATCATTGCTTTCGCACGGGCATCGGAATTGCTTATGGACCACAATTCGGAATCGGCACTCCGAGACTGTCGAATGAACGCTGGTTTCGCGGATTTCCGTTCCGGGGCCAAAATTCCCCCCCGGAGCGTGTGTACTAGTACACCGACTGTCGTACCCTCCGGTCGGACGCGGATATTTATTCGCCCGGGATTCGGAACCGCCCGCGAGGCCCCAATTCAGAATCGGCACTTCGATCCGGTCGGTAAAAGGTCACATTCGGATATTTCGGGTCCGGCACCCAAATTCCTCTCCGGGAGCGCGGTCGCGGGCTGCCGATGCGATCGCATACGGACACCCCTTCGCTCAAACGGACATAACTTTTCGCTCGGTTATCGGAATCGCTCATAAGACCCCAATTCGGAATCGGCACTCAGAGGCGCTCGATGCCTCCTTATTGCCTTGGGCGATAAGACGTCGTTTCCGGGTCGAAAAACCTTTGTTTCGCACTCCGAAATTGTGATTCTAGCCGACGATCTCTCCAAGTCCAAGGTTTTTTTGTAGTAGCGACTCCCTCGATTACGCGAATCGCTGGCGGAGCCCACATGCGGAGCCGCCCAGTCACAGCGATCGGAAGTTGTGTTCAACTCGACGTGAGATCTCCTCCCCAGGTCATGGATATGGGTGCCCGAACATTGCCGATATAGTCACCCCCTCCGGTTTATTCCCACCCCTTCAATGAAAGAATTGGGCATAACTTTCCGCACGGGCGTCGGAATTGCTTATGTGACCACAATTCGGAATCGGCACTCCGAGACGGTCGAAAGAACGCTGGTTTCGCGGAACTCCGTTCCAGGGCCAAAATTCCCCCTCGGAGCGTGTGTACTAGTACACCGACTGCCGTACCCTCCGGTCGGACGTGGATATTTATTCGCCCGGGGGTCGGAACCGCCCGCGAGGCCCCAATTCAGAATCGGCACTTCGATCCGGTCGGTAAATGGTCGCATTCGAAGATTTCCGGTCCGGCACCCAAATTCCTCTCCGGGAGCGCGGTCGCGGGCTGCGGATGCGATCGCATACGGACACCCCTTCGCTCAAACGGACATAACTTTTCGCTCGGTTATCGGAATCGCTTATAAGACCCCAATTCGGAATCGGCACTCAGAGGCGCTCGACGCCTCCTTATTGTCTCAGGCGATAAGAGGTGGTCTCGAGTCAAAAAACCTTCGTTTTGCCTCAAGCGATAAGTCGTTGTTTCCTGGTCGAAAACCTTCGTTTCGCACTCCGAAATTGTCATTCTAGCCGACGATCTCTCCAACTCAAAGATTTTTTGGTAGTAGCGACTCCCTCGATTACGCGAATCGCTGGAGGAGCCCACACGTGGACCGCCCAGTCACAGCGATCGGAAGTCGTGTTCAACTCGACGTGAGATCTCCTCCCCAGGTCGTGGATATGGGTACCCGAACATTGCCGATATAGTCACCCCCCTCCGCTCCGGTTTTTCCACCCCTTCAGCGAAAGAATTGGGCATAACTTTCGCAGGGCATCGGAATGCTTATGTGACCACAATTCGGAATTGGCACTCCGAGACGGCGAAAGAACGCTGGTTTCGCGCGAACTCCGTTTCAGGCAGCAAAATCCCACCGGAGCGTGTGTACTAGTACACCGACTGCCGTACCCTCCCGTTCGGACGTTGATATTTATTCGCCCGGGGGTCGGACCCGCCCGCGAGGCCCCAATTCAGAATCGGTACTTCGATCCGGTCGGTAAATGGTCGCATTCGGAGATTCCGGTCCGGCACCCAATTCCTCTCCGGGAGCGCGGTCGCGGCTGCCGATGCGATCGCAATACGACACCCCTTCGCTCAAACGGACATAACTTTTCGCCCTCGGTTATCGGAATCGCTTATAAGACCCCAATTCGGAATCGGCACTCAGAGGCGCTCGACGCCTCCTTATTGCCTCAGGCGATAAAAGGTGGTTTCGGGGTCGAAAAACATTCGTTTCGCACTGCAATTACGATTCTAGCCGACGATCTCTCCAATTCCAAGGTTTTTTGGCAGTAGCGACTCCCTCGATTACGTGAATCGCTGGCGGAGCCTACACGCGGAGCCGCCCTGTCACAGCGATCGAAGTCGTGTTCAACTCGACGCGAGATCTCCTCCCCAGTCGTGGATATGGTGCCCGAACATCGCCGATATAGTCCCCCCTCCGGATTATCCCACCCCTTCAGCGAAAGAATTGGGCATAACATTCCGCACGGGCATCGGAATTGCTTATGTGACCACATTCGGAATCGTACTCCGAGACGGTCGAAGAACGCTGGTTTCGCGAATTCCTTCCGGGTCCAAAATTCCCCCCGTAGCGTGTGTACTAGTACACCGACTGCCGTACCCTCCATCGGACGCGGATATTTATTCGCCTGGGGTCGTAACTGCCTGCGAGGCCCCAATTCAGAATCGGCACTTCGATCCGTTCGGTAAATGGTTGCATTTGGAGATTTCTGGTCCGGCGCCCCAAATTCCTCTCCGGGAGCGCGGTCGCGGACTGCCGATGCGATCGCATACGGACACCCCTCGCTCAAACTGCATAACTTTTCGCTCGGTTATCGGAATCACATATAAGACCCCAATTCGGAATCGGCACTCGGAGACGCTCGATGCGCCTTATTGCCTCAGGCGATAACACGTCGTTTTCGGGTCAAAAAACCTTCGTTTAGCACTCCAAAATTACGATTCTAGCCAACGATCTATCCAATTCCAAGGTTTTTTGGCAGTAGCGACTCCCTCGATTACGCGAATCGCTGGCGGAGCCCACACGCAGAGCCGCCCAGTCACAGCGATTAGAAGTCGTGTTCAACTCGACACGAGATCTCCTCCCCAGTCGTGGATATGAGTGCCCGAACATCGCCGATATAGCCACACCCCCCTTCGGTTTATTCCCCCCCTTCAGCGAAAGAATTGCCATAACATTCCGCACGGGCATCGGACTTGCTTGTGAACCACAATTTGGAATCGGCACTCCGAGACGTCGAAAAACCTGGTTTCGCGGAATTCCATTCCGGGCCAAAATTCCCCCCGAGCGTGTGTACTAGTACACCGACTGCCGTACCCTCCGTGTCGGACGCGGATATTTATTCGCGGGAGGGGTCGGTACAGCCCGCGAGGCCCCAATTCAGAATCGGCACTTAGATCCAGTCGGTAAATGGTCGCATTTGGAGATTTCCGTCCGGCGCCCAAATTCCTCTCTCCGGAAGCGCGGTCGCGGGCTGTCGTGATGTGTCGCATACGGACACCCCTTCGCTAAACGGACATAACTTTTCGCTCGGTTATTTGAATCGCTTATAAGACCCCAATTCGAATCGGCACTCAGAGGCGCTCGACGCCTCCTTATGGCCTCAGGCGATAAGACGTCGTTTCGGGGTCGAAAAACCTTCGTTTCTCACTCCGAAATTGTGATTCTAGCCGACGATCTCTCCAATTCCAAGGTTTTTTACCAGTAGCGACTCCCTCGATTACGCGAATCGGTGGCGGAGCTCAGACGCGGAGCCGCCCAGTCAAACCGATCGGAATTAGTGTTCAACTCGACGCAAGATCTCCTCCCCAGGTCGTGGATATGGGTGCCCGAACATCGTCGATATAGTCACCCCCTCCGGTTTATTCCCACCCCTTCAGCGAAAGAATTGGGCATAACTTTCCGCACGGGCATCGGAATTGCTTATGTGACCACAATTCGGAATCGGCACTCCGAGACGGTCGAAAGAACGCTGGTTTCGCGGAATTCCGTTCTAGGGCCAAAATTCCCCCCCGGAGCGTGTGTACTAGTACACCGACTGCCATACCCTCCGGTCGGACGCGGATATTTATTCGCCCGGGGGTCGGAACCGCCCGCGAAGTCCCAATTCAGAATCGGCACTTCGACCCGGTTGGTAAATGGTCGCATTCGGAGATTTCCGGTCCGGCACCCAAATTCCTCTTCGGGAGCGCGGTCGCGGGCTGCCGATGCGATCGCATACGGACAACCCTTCGCTCAAACGAACATAACTTTTCGCTCGGTTATCGGAATCGCTTATAAGACCCCAATTCGGAATCGGCACTCAGAGGCGCTCGACGACTCTTTATCGCCGTAGGAGATAAGACATCGTTTCGGGGTCGAAAAACCTTCGTTTCGAACTCCGAAATTGCGATTCTAGCCGACGATCTCTCCAATTCCAAGGTTTTTTAGCAGTAGCGACTCCCTCGATTACGCGAATGCTGGCGGATCCCACACGCGGAGCCGCCCAGTCACAGCGATCGAAAGTCATATCAACTCGAGGCGAGATCTCCTCCCTAAGTCGTGGATATGGGTGCCCGAATATCCCGATATAGTCCCTCCGGTTTATTCCCACACCCTTCAGCGAAAGAAGGATTGGGCATAACTTTCCGCACGGGCATCGGAATGCTTATGTGACCACAATTTGGAATCGGCACTCCGAGACGGTTGAAAGAACGCTGGTTTCGCAGAATTCCGTTCCGGGGCCAAAATTCCCCCCGGAGCGTATGTACTAGTACACCACTGCCGTACCCTCCGGTCGGACGCAGATATTTATTCGCGCAGGGGTCGGAACCGCCGCGAAGACCCAATCAGAATCGGCACTTAGATCGGTCGGTAAATGGTCGCATTGGAGATTTCCGGTCTGGCGCCCAAATTCCTCTCCGGGCGCGCCGTCGCGGGTGCCGATGCGATCGCATACGGACACCCCTTCGCTCAAACAGACATAACTTTTCGCTCGGTTATCGGAATCGCTTATAAGACCCCAATTCGGAATCGGCACTCAGAGGCGCTCGACGCCTTCTTATTGCCTCAGGTGATAAGATGTTGTTTCGGGGGTAAAAACCTTCGTTTCTCACTCCGAAATGTGATTCTAACCGACGATCTCTCCAATTCCAAGGTTTTTTGGCAGTAGCGACTCTCTCGATTACGCGAATCGGTGGCGGAGCCGACACGCGGAGCCGCCCATCACAGCGATCAGAAGTCGTGTTCAACTCGACGCGAGATCTCCTCCCTAGGTCTGGATAGGGTGCCCGAACATCGCCGATATAGTCACCCCTCCGGTTTATTCCACCCCTTCAGCGAAAGAATGGGCATAACATTCCGCACGGGCATCGGAATTGCTTATGTGACCACAATTCAGAATCGGCACTCCGAGAACGGTCAAAAGATGCTGGTTTCGCGGAATTCCGTTCCGGGGCCAAAATTCCACCCCGGAGCGTGTGTACTACAACACCGACTGCCGTACCTCCGGTCAGACGCAAATATTTATTCGCCCAGGGGTCCGAAACCGCCCGCGAGGCCCCAATTCAGAATCGGCACTTCGATTCGGTCGGAAAATGGTCGCATTGGGAGATTTCCGATCCGGAGACATAATTCCCTCGTGGGAGCGCGGTGCGGGCTGCCGATGCGATCTCATACGAACACCCCTTCGCTCAAACGGACATAACTTTTCGCTCGGTTATCGAAATCGCTTATAAGACCCCAATTCGGATGGAACTCAGAGGCGCTCGACGCATCCTTATGCCTCAGGCGATAAGATATCGTTTCTGGGTCGAAAAAAACCTTCGTTTTTTACACTCCGAAATTGCGATTCTAGCCGACGATCTCTCAATTCCAAGGTTTTTTGGCAGTAGCGACTCCCTCGATTACGTGAATCGCTGGCGGAGCCGACCGCGGAGCCGCCAGTCAAAACAATCGGAAGTCATGTTCAACTCGATGCGAGAGATCTCTCCCCAGGTCGGGATATGGGTGCCCGAACATCGCCGATATAGTCCCCCTACGGTTTATTCCTACCCCTTCAGCGAAAGAATTGGCATAACTTTCCGCACGGGCATCAGAATTGCTTATGTGACCACAATACGGAATCGGCACTCCGAGACGGTCGAAAGAACGCAGGTTTTGCGGAATTCCGTTTCGGGGACAAAATTCCCCCCGGAGCGTGTGTACTAGTACACCGACTGACGTACCCTCGGGTCGGACGCGGATATTTATTCGCCTAGCGTCGGAAACGCCCGCGAGGCCCCAATTCAGAATCGAAACTTCGATCCGGTCGGTAAATGGTCACATTTGGTGATTTCCGGTCCGGAGACATAATCCTCTCCGGGAGCGCGGTCGCGGGCTGCCGATGCGATCGCATACGGACACCCCTTCTCTCAACGGACATAACTTTTCGCTCGGTTATCGGAATCGCTATAAGACCCCAATTCGGAATCGGCACACAGAGGCTCGAGCCTCATTATTGCCTCAGGCGATAAGACGTCGTTCCGGGGTCCAAACCTTCGTTTCGCACTCCGAAATTTTGATTCTAGCCGACGATCTCTCCAATTCCAGGTTTTTTGGCAGTAGCGACTCCCTCGATTACGCGAATCGGTGGAAAAGCCCACACGCGAAGACGCCCAGTCACAGCGATCGGAAGTCGTGTTCAACTCGACGCGAGATCTCCTCCCCAGGTCGTGGATATGGGTCCCCGAACAACGCCGATATAGTCACCCCCTCCTGCTTATTCCCACCCATTCAGCGAAAGAATTGGGCATAACTATCCGCACGGGCATCGGAATTGCTTATGTGACCACAATTCAGAATCGGCACTCCGAAAAGGTCGAAAGAAGGCTGGTTTCGCGGAATTCCGTTACGGGGCCAAAATTCCCCCCCGGGGCGTGAGTACTAGTACACCGACTGCCGTACCCTCCGGTCGGACGCGGATATTTATTCGCCCGGGGGTCGGAACGGCCCGCGAGGCCCCAATTCAGAATCGGCACTTCGATCCGGTCGGTAAATGGTCGCATCAGAGATTTCCGGTCCGGAGACACATTCCTCTCCGAGAGCGGCGGTCGCGGGCTGCCGATGCGATCGCATACGGACACGCCTTCGCTAAACGGGCATAACTTTTCACTCGGTTGTCGGAATCGCTTATAAGAACCCCATTTCGGAATCGACACTCAGAGGCGCTCGACGCTTCTTATTGCCTCAGGCGATAAGACGTCGTTTCGGGGTTGAAAACACTTCGTTTCGCACTCCGGAAATTGCTATTCTACCGACGATCTCTCCAATCCAAGGTTTTTTGGCAGTAGCGACTCCCTCGATTACGCGAATCACTGGCGGAGCCGACACGCGGTGCGCCAGTCACAGCGATCAGAAGTCGTGTTCAACTCGACGCGAGATCCCCTCCCTAGGTTGTGGATATGGGTGCCCGAACATCGCCGATATTGTCACCCCCTCCGGTTTATTCTCACCCCTTCAGCGAAAGAATTGGGCATAACTTTCCGCACGGGCATCGGAATTGCTTATGTGAACACAATTCGGAATCGTCACTCTGAGACGGTCGAAAGATCGCTGGTTTCGCGGAATTCCGTTCCGGGGCCAAAATTCCCCCCCGGACCGTGTGTACTAGTACAACGACTGCCGTACCCTCCGGTCGGACGGGATATTTATTTGCCCGTGGGTCGGAACCGCCCGCGAGGCCCCAATTCAGAATCGGCACTTCGACCCGGTCGGTAAATGGTCACATTCGAGATTTCCTGTCCGGCAACCAAATTCCTCTTCGGGAGCGCGGTCGCGGGCTGCCGATGCGATCGCTACGAACACCCCTTCGCTCAAAGGACATAACTTTTCGCTCGGTTATCGGAATCGCTTTTTAGACCCCAATTCGGAATGGCACTCAGAGGCGCTCGACGCATCCTTATTGCCTCAGGCTATAAGATATCGTTTCTGGGTCGAAAAACCTTCGTTTTGCACTCCGAAGCCGTACCCTCCGGTCGGAAGCGGATATTTATTCGCCCGGGGGTCCGAAACGCCCGCGAGGCCCCAATTCAGAATCGTCACTTCGACCCGGTCTGTAAATGGTCGCATTCGGAGATTTCCGGTCCGGCACCAAATTCCTCTCCGGGAGCGCTGTCGCGGGTGCCGATGCGATCGCATACGGACACCCCTTCGCTCAAACGGACCAAACATTCGCTCGTTTATCGGAATCGCATATAAGACCCCAATTAGGAATCGGCACTCAGAGGCGCGCGACGCCTTCTTATTGGCTCAGGCGATAAGCTAAGACATCGTTTCGGGGTCGAAAAGTTTCGTTCGCACTCTGAAATTGTGATTCTAGCCGACGGATCTCTCCAATTCCAAGGTTTTTTAGCAGTAGCGACTCCCTCGATTATGTGGATCGCTGGCGGAGCCCACAGCAGAGCCCGCCCCAGTCACCGCGATCGGAAGTCGTGTTTCAAACTCAACGCGAGATCTCCCCCAGGTCAGGATATGGGTGCCCGAACAACATCGCCGATATAGTCACCCCTCCGGCTTATTCCCACCCTTCAGCGAAAGAACTGGGCATAACTTTCCGCACGGGCATCAGAATTGCTTATGTGACTACAATTCGGAATCGGCACTCCGAGACGGTTCGAAAGAATGCTGGTTCCGTGGAATTCCGTTATGGGGCCAAAATTCCCCCCGGAGCGCGTGTACTATGTAACCCGACTGCCGTACCCTCCGGTCGGACGCGGATATTTATTCGCCCGCGGGTCAGAAACCGTCGCGAGGCCCCAATTCAGAATCGGCACTTCGACCCAGTCGGTAAATGGTCGCTCGAAGATTTCCGGTCCGGCACCCAAATTCCTCTCTGGGGCGCGGTCGCGGGCTGCCGATGCGATCGCATAGGGACACCCCTTCGCTCAAGCGGGACCATAACTTTTCGCTCGGTTATCGGAATCGCTTATAAGACACCAATTCGAAATCGCAACAGAGGCGCCTCGACGCCTCCTTAACGCCTCAGGGATAAGATGTCGTTTGGGGTCGAAAAACTTCATTTCGCACTCCGAAATTGCGATTCTAGCCGACGATCTCTCCAATTCCAAGGTTTTTTGGCAGGAAGTAGCGACTCCCTCGATTACGCGAATCGCTGCGGACCCACACGCGGGGCCAACCAGTCACAGTGATGGGAAGTCGTGTTCAACTCGACACGAGATCTCCTCTCTAGGTCGTGGATATGGGTGCCCGAACATCGCCGATATAGCACCCCCTCCGACTTTTTCCCACCCTTCAGCGAAGAATTGGGCATACTTTCCGCACGGTCATCGGAATTGCTTATGTGACCACCATTCATAATCAGCACTCCGAGACCGGTCGAAAGAACGCTGGTTTCATGTAATTCCGTTATGGGGCCAAAATTCCCCACCGGAGCGTGTGTACTAGTACACCGACTGTCGTACCCTCCGGTCGGACGCGGATATTTATTTGCCCGGCGGTCAGAACCGCCCGCGAGGCCCCAATTCAGAATCGGCACTTCGACCCAGTCGGTAAATGGTCGCATTCGGAGATTTCCGGTCCGGCACCCAAATTCCTCTCCGGGAGCGCGGTCGCGGGCTGCCGATGCGATCGCATACGGACACCCATTCGCTCAAACGGGCAGAGAACTTTTCGCTTGATTATCGGAATCGCTTATAAGACCCCAATTCGGAATCGGCACTCAGAGGCGCTCGACGCCTCCTTATTTCCATAGGCGATTAGACGTCGTTTCGGGGACGAAAACCCTTCGTTTCGCACTCCGAAATCGCGATTCTAGCCGACGATCTCTCCAATTTCAAGGTTTTTTGGCAGTAGCGACTCCATCGATTACGCGAATCGCTGGTGGAGCCAACACGCGGAGCCACCCAGTCACAGCGATCGGAAGTCGTGTTCAACTCGACGCGAGATCTCCTCTCCCCAGGTCGTGGATATGGGTGCCCGAACATCGCCGATATGGTCCACCCCCCCCTCCGTTTATTCCACCCCCCTTCAGCGAAAATTGGGCATAACTTTCCGCACGGCATCAGAATTGCTTATGTGAATACATTAGGAATCGCACTCCGACGGTCGAAAGAATGCTGGTTTCGCGGAATTCCGTTCCGGCGCAAAAATTCCCCCCGGAGCGTGTGTACTAGTACACCGACTGTCGTACCCTCCGAGCAGACGCAGATATTTATTCGCCAGGGGTCGGAACCGCGCGCGAGGCCCCAATTCAGAATCGCACTTCGATCCGGTCGGTAAATTGTCGCATTTGGAGATTTTCGTTCCGGAGACCAACTTCCTCTCTCGGGAGCGCGGTCGCGGGCTGCCGATGCGATCGCATAGGGCACCCCTTCGCTCAAACGAGGCATAACTTTTCGCTCGGTTATCGAATCGCTTATAAGACCCCAATTTCGGAATCGCACTCAGAGGCGCTCGAGGCTCCTTTTTGATTAGGTGATAAGACGTCGTTTCGGGGTAGAAAAACCTTCGTTTCGCACTCCTAAATTGGGATTCTAGACGACTTCTCTCCAATTCCAGGTTTTTTTGGCAGTAGCGACTCCCTCGATTACGCAAATCGCTGGCGGAGCCCACACGTGGAGCCGCCAGTCACAGCGATCGGAGTCGTGTTCAACACTCGACGCGAGATCTCCTCTCCAGGTCGGGGATATGGGTGCCCGAACATCGCCGATATAGTCACCCCCTCCGGTTTTTCCACCCCTTCAGCGAAAGAATTCGGCATAACTTTCCGCACGGGCATCGGAATTGCTTATGTGACCACAATTCGGAATCGGCACTCCGAGACGGTCGAAAGAACGCTGGTTTCGTGGAATTCCATTATGGGGCTAAAATCCCCCCCCCCCGGAGCGTGTGTACTAGTACACCGCTTTTCGTACCCTCCGGTCGGACGCGGATATTTATTCGCCTGGGGTCGGAACCGCCCGCGAGTCCCTAAATCAGATCGGCACTTCGACCCAGTCGTAAATGGTCGCATTCGGAGATTTCCGGTCCGGCACCCAATTCCTCTCCGGGGAGCGCGTCGCGGGCTGCCGATGCGATCGTATACGGACACCCCTTCGCTCACACGGACATAACTTTTCGCTCGGTTATCGGAATCGCTTATAAGACCCCAATTCGGAATCGGCACTCAGACGCGCTCGATGCCTCCTTAATTCCTCAGGCGATAAGACCTCATTTGGGTGTCGAAAAACCTTCGTCGCACTCTCCGAAATTGCGATTCTAGCCGACGATCTCTCCAATTCCAAGGTTTTTTTGCAGTAGCGACTCCCTCGATTACGTGAATCGCTGGCGGAGCCTACACTCGGAGCCGCCCAGTCACAGCGATCGGAAGTCGTGTTCAACTCGACGCGAGATCTGCTCCCCAGTCGTGGATATGGGTGCCCGAACATCGCCGATATAGTCACCCCCTTCGGTATTCCCACCCCTTCAGCGAAAGAATTGGGCATAACTTTCCGCACGGGCATCGAATTGCTTATGTGACCACAATTCGGAATCGGCACTCCGAGACTCGAAAGAACGCTGGTTCGTGGAATTCCGTTATGGGGCCAAATTCCCCCCGGAGCGTGTGTACTAGTACACCGACTGTCGTACCCTCCAGTCGGACGCGATATTTATTCGCCCGGCGGTCGGAACCGCCCGCGAGCCCCAATTCAGAATCGGCACTTCGACCAGTCGGTAACTGGTCGCATTCGGAGATTTCCGGTCCGGCTCCCAAATTCCTCTCCGGGGAGCGCTGTCGCGGGCTGCCGATGCGATCGCATACGGACACCCGTTCGCTCAAACGGGCATAACTTTTTGCTCGATTATCGGAATCGCTTATAAGACCCCAATTCAGAATCGGCTTCAGAGGCGCTCGACGCCTCCTTATTGCCAAAGGCGATAAACGATCTTTCGGGATGAAACCCTTCATTTCGCACTCCGAAATTGCGATTCTAGCCAACGATCTCTCCAATTCCAAGGTTTTTTGCCAGTAGCGACTCCATCGATTACGCGAATCGCTGGTGGAGCCGACATGCGGAGCCGCCCAGTCACAGCGATCGGAAGTCGTGTTCAACGCGTCGCAAGATCTCCTCCCCAGGTCGTGGATATGTGTGCCCGAACATCGCCGATATAGTCACCCCCTCCGGTTTATTCCCACCCCTTCACGAAAGAATTGGGGCATAACATCCGCACGGGCTTCGGAATTGCTTATGTGACCAAATTCGGAATCGGCACTCCGAGACGGTCGAAAGAACGCTAGTTTCGTGGAATTCCGTTATGGGGCCAAATTCCACCCCCCCCCCCCCCCGGAGCGTGTGTACAGTACACCGACTGCCGTACCCTCCAGTCCGGAAGCGGATATTTATTCGCCCAGGGGTCGAATCGCCCTCGCGGCCCCAATTCAGAATCGGCACTTCGATCTGGTCGGTAAATGGTCGCATTCTGAGATTTCCGGTCCGGCGCCCAAATCCTCTCCGGAGCACGGTCGCGGGCCCGATGCGATCGCATACGGACACCCGTTCGCTCAAACGGGCATAATTTTCACTCGGTTATCGGAATCGCTTATAAGACCCAATTCGGAATCGGCACTCAGAGGCGCTCGACGCCTCTTTTTGCCTCAGGCGATAAGACGTCGTTTCGGGTCGAAAAAGCTTCATTTTGCACTCTCGCAAATTGGGATTCTAGCCGACGATCTCTCCAATTCCAAGGTTTTTTGGCAGTAGTGACTCCCTCGATTACGCGAATCGCTGGCGGATCCACACGTGGAGCAGCCCAGTCATAGCGATCTGAAGTCGTGTTCACTCGACGCGAGATCTCCTCCCCAGGTCGTGGATATGGGTGCCCGACATCGCCGATATAGTCACCCCCTCCCTTATTCCCCCCCTTCAGCGAAAGATTGGGCATAACTTTCCGCACGAGCATCGGACTTACTTATTTGACCACAATTCGGAATCGGCACTCCGAGACGGTCGACAAGAATGCTATGTTTCGCGGAATTCCGTTCATGTGGCCAAAATTCCCCCCGGAGCGTGTGTACTAGTACACCGACTATGTTACCCTCCGGTCAGACGCGGATATTTATTCGCCAGGGGTCGGAACCGCCGCGCGAGGCCCCAATTCAGAATCGCACTTCGACGATCCGGTCAGTAATCGTCGCATTTGGAGATTTCCGTTCCGGCGAATAATTTCCTCTCCGGGTGCGCGCGGTCGCGGCTGCCGATGCATCGCATCGGACACCCCTTCGCTCAAACGGACATAACTTTTTGCTCGTTATCGGAATCGCTTTTTAGACCCCAATTCGGAATTGCACTCAGAGGCGCTCGACGCATCCTTATTGCCTCAGGCTATAAGATATCGTTTCGGGGTCCGAAAAACCTTCGTTTCGCACTCCGAAATTGCGATTCTAGCCGACGATCTCTCCATTCCAAGGTTTTTTGGCAGTAGCGACTCCCTCGATTACGCAAATCGCTGGCGGATCCCACACGCGGAGCCCCCAGTCACAGCGATCAGAAGTCCGTGTTCAACTCAACACGAGATCTCCTCCCCAGGTCGTGGTATGGGTGCCGCGGGACATCGCCGATTAGTCGCCCCTCCGGTTTATTTATTCCACCCCTTCAGCGAAAGAATTGGGCATAACGTTCTTTACACGGGCATCGAATTGCTTATGTGACCACAATTCGAATCCGGCACTCCGACAGGGTCGAAGAACGCTGGTTTTACGAATTCCGTTTCCGGGGTAAAATTCCCCCCGGAGCGTGTGTACTATACACCGACTGCCGTACCCTCCGGTCGGAAGTGGATATTTATTCGCACGGTGGGTCGGAACCGCCCTTGAGGCCCCAATTCAGAATCGGGACTTCGACTCGGTCGGTAAATGATCGCATTCGGAGATTTCCGGTCCGGCACCCAAATTCCTCTCCGTAGCGCGTTCGCGGGCTGCCGATGCGATCGCATACGGACACCCTTCGCTCAAACGACATAACTTTTCGCTCGGTTATCGGATCGCTTAATAAGACCCCAATTCGGAATCGGCACTGCATAGCGCTCGACCCTCCTTATTGCCTTAGGAGATAAGAAGTCGTTTCGGGGTCGAAAACGCTTCGTTTCGCACTCCGAAATTGCGATTCTAGCCGATGATCTCCCCAATTCCAAGTTTTTTTGGTAGTAGCGACTCCCTCGATTATGTATCGGTGGCGGAGCCCACACGCGGAGCCGCCCAGTCACAGCGAGCAGAAGTCGTGTTCAACTCGACGCGGAGCTCCTCCCGGTCGTGGATATGGGTGCCCGAACATCTCCGATATAGTCACCCCCTCCGTTTCTTCCCACCCCCTTCACGAAAGAATTGGGCATAACTTTCCGCACAGGCATCGAATTGCTTATGTGACCACAATTCGGAATCGGCCCTGAGACGGTCGAGAGAACGCTGTTTTCGCGGAATTCCGTTTCGGGGCCAAATTCCCCCCCGGAGCGTGTGTACTAGTACACCGACTGCCGTACTCTCCGGTCGGACGCGGATATTATTCGCCCGGGGGTCGGAACCACCCGCGAGGCCCCAATTCAGAATCGGCAGTTCGATCCGTCGGTAAATGGTCGCATTCGGAGATTTCCGATCCGGCGCCCAATTCCTCTCCGGGAGCGCGGTCGGGGCAGCCGATGCGATCGCATACGGACCCCCCTTCGCTCAACGGGCATAACTTTTCGCTCGGTTATCGGAATCGCTTATAAACACCCAATTCGGAATCGGCACTTAGAGGCTCTCGGTGCCCCTTATTGCCTCAGCATAAGACATCGTTTTGGGGTCGAAAAAGCTTCGTTTCGCACTCCGAATTGGGATTCTGGCCGACGATCTCTCCAATTCCAAGTTTTTTGCGTAGCGACTCCCTCGATTACGCGAATCGCTGGCGGAGCCCACACGAGGAGCCCCCAGTCAACAGCGATCGGAAGTCGTGTTCAACTCTGCGAGATCTCCTCCCCAGGTCGTGGATATGGGTGCCCGAACATCGCCGATATAGTCACCCCCTCCGGCTTATTCCCACCCCTTCAGCGAAAGAATGGGCATAATTTTCCGCACGGGAATCGGCATTACTTATGTGACCACAATTCGGATCGGCACTCCGAGACGGTCGAAAGATGCTGGTTCGTGGAATTCCGTTATTGGGCTAAAATTCCCCCCCCCCCGGAGCGTGTGTACTAGTACACTGACTGCCGTACCCTCCGTCGGACGCGGATATTATTCTCCCGCGGTTCAGAACCGCCCGCGAGGCCCCAATTCAGAATCGGCACTTCGACCAGTCGGTAAATGGTCGCATTCTAGATTCCGGTCCGGACCCAAATTCCTCTCCGGGAGCGCGGTCGCGGGCTGCCGATGCGATCGCATACGACACCCTTTTCGCTCAAACGGACATAACTTTTCGCTCGGTTATCGGAATCGCTTATAAGACCCAAATTCGGAATCGGCACTCAGAGGCGCTTGATGTCTCCTTATTGCCTCAGGCGATAAGACGTCGTTTTGGGGTCGAAAAAGCTTTGTTTCGCACTCCGAAATTGCGATTCTATCCGACGATCTCTCCATTCCACGGTTTTTTGGCAGTAGCTACTCCCTCGATTACGCGAATCGCTGGAGAAGCCCACACCGAGCCGCCCAGTCACAGCGATCGGAAGTCATGTTCAACTCGCCGCGAGATCTCCTCCCCAGGTCGTGGATATGGTGCCCGAACATCGCCATATAGTCACCCCCCTGGATTATTCCCACCCCTTCAGCGAAAGAATTGGCAATAACTTTCCGCACGGCATCGAATCGCTTATGTGACCACATTCGGAATCGGCACTCCGAGAGTGTCGAAGAACGTTGGTTTCACGGAATTCCGTTCTGGGGCCAAATTCCCCCCCCGGAGCGTGTGTACTAGTACAACCGACTGTCGTACCCTCCGGTCGGACGCGGATATTTATTCGCCCGTGGGTCGTACCGCCCGCGAGGCCCCAATTCAGATCGGCACTTCGACCCAGTCGGTAAATGGTCGCATTCGGAGATTTCCTGTCCGCACCCAAATTCCTCTCCGGAGCGCGGGTCGCGGCTGCCGATGCGATCTCATACGGACACCCCTTCGCTCAAAGGACATAACTTTTCGCTCGGTTATCGGAATCGCTTATAAGACCCCAATTCGGAATCGGCACTCAGAGGCGCTCAACGCCTCCATATTGCATCAGGTGATAACACGTCGTTTTGGGGTTCGAAAAAGGTTCGTTTCGCACTCCGAAATTGCGATTCTAGCCGACGATCTCTCAAATTCCAAGGTTTTTTGGCAGTAGCGACTCCCTCGATTACGCGTATCGGTGTCGGAGCCCACACGCGGAGCCGCCCAGTCACAGCGATCGGAAGTCGTGTTCAACTCGACGCGAGATCTCCTCCCCAGGTCGTGGATATGGGTGCCCGAACATCGCCGATATAGTCACCCCCTCCGGTTTATTCCCACCCCTTCAGCGAAAGAATTGGGCATAACTTTCCGCACGGGCATCGGAATTGCTTATGTGACCACAATTCGGAATCGGCACTCCGAGACGGTTGAAAGAACGCTGGTTTCGCAGAATTCCGTTCCGGGGCCAAAATTCCCCCCGGAGCGTGTGTACTAGTACACCGACTGCCGTACCCTCCGGTCGGAAGCGGATATTTATTCGCCCGGGGGTCGGAACCGCCCGCGAGGCCCCAATTCAGAATCGGCACTTCGATCCGGTCGTAGATGGTTTGCATTCGTAGATTTCCGGTCCGGCACCCAATTCCTCTCTGGGAGCGCGGTCGCGGGCTGCTATGCGATCGCATACGGACACCCCTTCGCTCAAACGGGCATAACTTTTGTAACTCGCTCGTTCGGAATCGCTTATAAGACCCCAATTCGAATCGGACACTCAGAGGCGCTCGACGCCTCCTTATTGCCTCAGGCGATAAGACATTTTTCGGGGTCGAAAAACCTTCGTTTCACATCTGTAATTGCGATTCTAGCCGACGATCTCTCCAATTCCAGGTTTTTTTGGCAGTAGCGACTCCCTCGACACGCGAATCACTGGCGGAGCCCACACGGGAGCCGCCCAGTCACAGCGATCGAAGTCGTGTTCAACTCACGCGAGATCTCCTCCCCAGCTCGTGGATATGGGTGCCCGAACATCGCCGATATAGTCACTACCCTCCGGTTTTCCCACCCCTTCGTCGAAAGAATTGGGCATAACTTTCCGCACGGGAATCGGAATTGCTTACGTGACCACAATTCGGAATCGGCACTCTGAGACGGTCGAAGAACGCTGGTTCGCGGAATTCCGTTCCGGGGCCAAAATTCCCCCCCCGAGCGTGAGTACTTGTATACCGACTGCCGTACCCTCCGGTCGGACGTTGATATTATTCGTCGGGGGGTCGAACTGCCCGCGAGGCCCCAATTCAGAATTGGCACTTCGTCCGGTCGGTAATGGTCGCATTCGTAGATTTCAGGTCCGGCAGCCAAATTCCTCTCCGGGAGCGCGGTCGCGGGCTGCCTATGCGATCGCATATGGACACCCTCTTCGCTCAAACGGGCCTAACTTTTCGCTCGGTTATCGGAATCGCTTATAAGACCCCAATTCGGAATCGACACGTAAGGTGCTCGACGCCTCCTTATTGCCTCAGGCGATATGACATCGTTTTTGGGATCGAAAACCTTCATTTCGCACTCCGAAATTGCGATTCTAGCCGACGATCTCTCCAATTCCAAGGTTTTTTGGCAGTAGCGACTCCCTCGATTACGCGAATCGCTGGCGGAGCCCACACGCGGAGCCACCAGTCCACAGCGATGGAAGTCGTGTCAACTCGACGCGAGATCTCCTCTCCAGGTCGTGGATATGGTGCCCGAACATCGCCGATATAGTCACCCCCTCCGACTTATTCCCACCCCTTCAGCGAAAGAGTTGGGCATAACTTTCGGCACGGGCATCGGAATTGCTTATGTGACCACAATTCAGAATCGGCACTCCGAGACGGTCGAAAGAACGCTGGTTTTGCGGAATTCCGTTCCGGGGCCAAAATTCCCCCCCGGTAGCGTGTGTACTAGTACACCGACTGCCGTCCCCCTCCGGTCGGACGCGGATATTATTCGCCCGGGGATCGGAACCGCCCGCGAGGCCCCAATTCAGAATCGCACTTCGATCCGGTCGGTAAATGGTCGCATTCGGAGATTTCTGGTCCAGCACCCAAATTCCTCTCCGGGAGCGCGGTCGCGGGCTGCTGATGCGATCGCATACGGACACCCCTTCGCTCAAACGACATAACTTTTCGCTCGGCTATCGGAATCGCTTATAAGACACCAATTCGGAATCGGCACTCAGAGGCGCTCGACACCTCCTTATTGCCCAAGGTAAGACGTTGTTTCGAGATCAAAAAAACCTTCGTTTCGCACTCTAAAATTGCGATTCTAGCCGACGATCTCTCCAAGTCCAAGGTTTTTTGGCAGTAGCGACTCCCTCGATTACGCGAATTGCTGGCAGAGCAGACACGCGACCGCCCCAGTCACAGTGATCGGAAGTCGTGTTCAACTCGACGCGAGATCTCCTCCCTAGGTCGTGGATATGGTGCTCGAACATCGCCGATATAGTCACCCCCTCCGGTTTATTCCCACCCCTTCAGCGAAAGAATTGTGCATAACTTTCCGCACGGGCATCGAATTTCTTATGTGACCACATTCGGAATCGGCACTCTGAAACGGTCGAAGAATGCTGTTTCGCGGAATTCCGTTCCGGGGCCAAAACTGCCCCCGGAGCGTGTGTACTAGTATACCGACTGCCGTACCCTCCGTTCGGACGCGGATATTTATTCGCCCAGAGGTCGGAACCGCCCGCGAGGCCCCAATTCAGAATTGGCACTTCGATCCGGTCGGTAAATGGTCGCATTTGAGATTTTCGGTTCGTAGACATAATTCCTCTCTGGGAGCGCGGTCGCTGGCTGCCATGCGATCGCATACGGACACCCCTTCGCTCAAACGGACATAAATTTTCCGCTCGGTTAATCGAATCGCTTATAAGAGCCCAATTCGGATCGGCACTCAGAGGCGCTCGATGCCTCATTATTGCCTCAGGCGATAGACGTCGTTTCGGGGTCGAAAAACCTTGTTTCGCTGTCTGAAATTGTGATTCTAGCCGACGATCTCCCAATTCCAAGTTTTTTTGACATTAGCGACTCCCTCGATTACGCGATCGGTGGGGGACCCCACACGCGGAGACGCCCAGTCACAGTGATCGGAAGTCGTGTTCAACGCGACGCGAGATCTCCTCCCCAGGTCCTGGATATGGGTGCCCGAACATCGCCGATATAGTCACCCCCTCCGGTTTATTCCCACCCCTTCAGCGAAAGAATTGGGCATAACTTTCCGCACGGGCATCGGAATTGCTTATGTGACCACAATTCGGAATCGGCACTCTGAGACGGTTGAAAGAATGCTGGTTTCGCCCGGATTCCGTTCCGGGACCAAAATTCCCCCCCGGAGCGTGTGTACTAGTACACCGACTGCCGTACCCTCCGGTCGGACGCGGATATTTATTCGCCCAGGGGTCGGAACTGCCCGCGAGGCCCCAATTCAGAATCGGCACTTCGATCCGGTCAGTAAATGGTCGCATTTGGAGATTTTCGGTCCGGAGACATAATTCCTCTCCGGGAGCGCGGTCGCGGGCTGCCGATGCGATCGCATATGGACACCCCTTCGCTCAAACGGACATAACTTTTCGCTCGGTTATCGGAATCGCTTATAAGACCCCAATTCGGAATCGACTCAGAGGCGTTTGACGCCTCCTATTGCCTCAGGTGATAAGATGTCGTTTCGGCGTCAAAAACCTTCGTTTCGCACTCTGAAATTGCGATTCTAGCCGACGATCTCTCCAATTCCAAGGTTTTATTGCAGTAGCGACTCCCTCGATTACGCGAATCGTGGCGGATCCCACAGGCTGAGCCTCCGTCCACAGTGATCGGAATCGTGTTCACGCTCGCGAGATCTCCTCCCCAGGTCGTGGATATGGGTGCCCGAACATCGCCGATATAGTCCCCCCTCCTGCTTATTACCACCCCTTCAGCGAAAGCGTTGGGCATAACTTTCCGCACGGGCATCGGAATTGCTTATGTGACCACATTCGGATCGGCACTCCGAGACGATCGAAAGCACGCTGGTTTCGCGGAATTCCGTTATGGGCTAAAATTCCCCCCCGGAGCGTGTGTACTAGTACACCGACTCCGTACCCTCCGGTCGGACGCGGATATTTATTCGCCCGGGGGTCGGAACCGCCCGCGAGGCCCCAATTCAGAATTGGCACTTCGACCCGGTCGGTAATGGTCGCATTCGGAGATTTCCGGTCCGGCGCCCAAATTCCTCTCCGGGAGCGCGGTCGCGGGCTGCCGATGCAATCGCATATGGACACCCCTTCGCTCAAACGGACATAACTTTTCGCTCGGTTATCCGAATCGGAACTCAGAGGCGCTCGACGCCTCCTTATGGCCTCAGGCGATGTGATGTCGTTTCGGGGTCGAAAAATCTTCGTTTCGCACTCCGAAATTGTTATTCTAGCTGACAATCTCTCCAATTCCAAGGTTTTTTGGTAGTAGCGACTCCCTCGATTACGTGAATCGCTGGTGGAGCCCACACGCGGAGTCGCTCAGTCACAGCGATCGGCAGTCGTGTTCAACTCGACGCGAGATATCCTCCCCAAGTCGTGGATATGGGTGCCCGAACATCGCCGATATAGTCACCCCCCGGCTTATTCCCACCGTTCAGCGAAAGAATTGGGCATAACCTTCCGCCGGGCATCGGAATTGCTTATGTGACCACATTCGGAATCGGCACTCCGAACGGTCGAAAGACGCTGGTTTCGCGGAATTCCGTTCCGGGCCAAAATTCCCCCCCGGAGCGTGTGTACTAGTACACCGACTGCCGTTCCCTCTGGTCGGACGCGATATTTGTTCGCCCGGGGGTCAGAACCGCCCCGAGGCCCCAATTCAGAATAGGCACTTCGACCCGGTCGATAAATGGTCGCATTCGGATATCTCTGGTCCGGCACCCAAATCCTCTCTCCGGGAGCGCGGTCGCGGGCTACCGATGCGATCGCATACGGACACCCCTTCGCTCAAACGGACATAACATTTCGCTCGGTTATAATACCCCAATTCGCAACAATCGGCACTCAGAGACGCTCGACGCCTTCTTATCGCCTAAGCGATAAGACATCGTTTCGAGGTCAAAAACCTTCGTTTCGCACTCCGAATTGCGATTCTAGCCGACGATCGCCCAAGTCCAAGGTTTTTTGGCAGTAGCGACTCCCTCAATTACGCGAATCGCTGGCGGAGCTAGACACGCGGAGCCACCTAGTCACAGTGATCGGAAGTCGTGTTCAACTCGACGGAGATCTCCTCCCCAGGTCGTGGAAATGGGTGCCCGAACATCGCCGATATAGTCACCCCCTCCGTTTATTCCCACCCCTTCAGCGAAAGAATTGGGCATAACTTTCCGCACGGGCATCGGAATTGCTTTTGTGACCACAATTCGGAATCGGCACTCCGAGACGGTCGAAAGAACGCTGGTTTTGCGGAATTCCATTCCGGGCCAAAATTCCCCCACGGAGCGTGTGTACTAGTACACCGACTGCCGCACCCTCCGGTCGGACGCGTATATTTATTCGCCTGGGGGTCAAAACCGCCCGCGAGGCCCCAATTCAGAATCGGCACTTCGACCCGGTCAGTAAATGGTCGCATTCGGAGATTTCCGGTCCGGCGCCCAAATTTCTCTCCGGGAGCGCGGTCGCGGGCTGCGGATGCGATCGCATACGGACACCCCTTTGCTCAAACGGACATAACTTTTCGCTCGGTTATCGGAATCGCATATAAGACCCCAATTCGGAATCGGCACTCAGAGGCGCTCGACGCATCATTATATCCTCAGGCGATAATACGTCGTTTCGGGGTCGAAAAACCTTCGTTTCGCACTCCGAAATTGCGATTCTAGCCGACGATCTCTCCAATTCCAAGGTTTTTTTGCAATAGCGACTCCCTCGATTACGCGAATCACTGGCGGAGCCCACACGAGGAGCCGCCCAGTCACAGCGATCGGAGTCGTGTTCAACTCGACGCTAGAGCTCCTCCCCATGTTTGGATATGGGTGCCCGAACATCGCCGATATAGTCACCCCCTCCAGCTTATTCACACTCCTTCAGCGAAAGAATTGGGCATAACTTACGCACGGGCATCGGAATTGCTTATGTGACCAAAATTCGGAATCGCACTCCGAGAACGGTCGAAAGAACGTGGGTTTCGCGGAATTCCATTATGGGCCAAAACCCCCCCCCCCCCCCCCGGAGCGTGTGTACTAGTACACCGACTGCCGACCCTCCGGTCGGATGCGGATATTTATTCGCCCGGGGTCGGAACCGCCCACGAGGCCCGA
This sequence comes from Colocasia esculenta, assembly GCA_014218235.1. Classification (NCBI taxonomy): domain Eukaryota; kingdom Viridiplantae; phylum Streptophyta; class Magnoliopsida; order Alismatales; family Araceae; genus Colocasia; species Colocasia esculenta. The sequence continues at coordinate 51,026 of JACBKR010000555.1, forward strand.
TTCAGAATGGCACTCGACCCGGTCCGAAAACCTTCGTTTCACCTTCGAAATTGCGATTCTAGCCGACGATCTCTCCTAGTCCCGGTTTTTGGCGGTAGCGACTCCCTCGATTACGTGAATCGCTGGCGCAGCCCACACACGAGCCGCCAAGTCACAGCGATCGGATGTCGTGTTCTACTCGACGCGAGATCTCCTCCCTAGGTCGTGGATATGGGTGCCCGAACATCGCCGATATAGTCACCCCCTCCGTTTATTAACACCCTTCAGCGAAAGATTTGGGCATAACCTTCTGCACGGGCTTCGGAATGCTTATGTGACAACAATTCGGAATCGGCACTCCCAGACGGTCGAAAGAACGCTGGTTTCGCGGATTTCGTTCCGGGGCCAAAATTCCCCCCCCGGAGCGTGTGTACTAGTACATTGACTACCGTACCCTCCGTCGGACGCGGATATTTATTCGTCCGGTGGTCGGAACCGCCCGCGAGGCCCAAATCAGAATCGGCACTTCGACCGGCCGGTAAATGGTCGCATTCGGAGATTCCGGTCCGGCGCCAAATTCCTCTCCGAGCGCGGTCGCGGGCTGCCGATGCGATCGCATACTGACACCCATTCACTCCAACGGACATAACTTTTCGCTCGGTTTATCGGAATCGCTTATAAGACCCCAATTCGGAATCGGCACTCAGAGGCCCTCGACGCCTTGTTTATTGCCTTAGGCGATAATACGTTATTTCGGGGTCGAAAACCTTCGTTTCGCACTCTGAAATTGCGATTCTAGTCGAACTCTACAATTCCAAGGTTTTTTGGCAGTAGCGACACCCTCGATTACGCAAATCGTTGGCGGAACCGACACGCCGAGCGGCCTAGTCACAGCGATCGAAGTCGTGTTCAACTCGACGCAAGATCTCTCCCCAGGTCGTGGATATGGGTGCCCGAACATCGCCGATATAGTCACCCCCTCCGGTTTATTGCCACCCCTTCAGCGAAAGAATTGGCATAACTTTCCGCACGGGCATCGGAATTGCTTATGTGACCACAATTCGAATCGGCAGTCCGAGACGGTCGAAAGAACGCTGGTTTCGCGGAATTCCTTCCGGGCCAAAATTCCCCCCGGAGTGTGTGTACTAGTACACCGACTGCGGTACCCTCCGGTCAGACGCGGATATTTATTCGCCCGGGGGACGGAACGCCCCGCGAGGCCCAATTCAGAATCGGCACTTCGATCCGTCTCATAATGTTGCATTCGGAGATTTTCGGTCCGGCGCCCAAATTCTTCTCTGGGAGCGCGGTCGCGGGCTGCCGATGCGATCGCATACGGACACCCCTTTCGCTCAAACTAGCATAACTTTTCGCTCGATTATCGGAATCGCTTATAAGACCCCAATTCGGAATCGGCACTCAGAGGAGCTCGACGCCTACTTATTGCCTCAGGCGATAAGATTCATTTCATGTCGAAAACATTCATTTCGCACTCTAAAATTGCGATTCTAGACGACGATCTCTCCAATTCCAAGTTTTTTTGCACTAGCGACTCCCTCGATTACGCGAATCGCTGGCGGAGCCTACACGCGGAGCCGCCCAGTCACAGCGATCGGAAGTCGTGTTCAACTCGACGCGAGATCTCCTCCCCATGTCGTGGTTATGGGTGCCCGAAGATCGCCGATATAGTCACCCCCTCCGGTTTATTCCCACCCCTTCAGCGAAAGAATTGGGCATAACTTACCGCACGGGCATAGGAATTGCTTATGTGACCACAATTCGGAATCGGCACTCCGAGACGGTCGAAAGAATGCTGGTTTCGCAGAATTACGTTCTGGGGCCAAAATTCCCCGCGGAGCGTGTGTACTAGTATACCGACTGCCGTACCTTCCCGTCGGACACGGATATTTATTCGCCCGGGGATCGGAACTTCCCGCGAGCCCCAATTCAGAATCGACACTTCGACCCGGTCGGTAAATGGTCGCATTCATAGATTTCCGGTCCTGCGCCCAAATTCCTCTCCGGGAGCGCAGTCGCGGGCTGCCGATGCGATCGCATACGGACACCCATTCGCTCAACGGACATAACTTTTCGCTCGGTTATCGGAATCGCTTATAAGACGCCATTCGGAATCGGCACTCAGAGGCGCTCGCGCCCTTGTTATTGCCTCAGGCGATAATACGTCATTTCGGGGTCGAAAAATTCATTTCGCACTCTGAAATTGCGATTCTAGCCGACGATCTCTCCAATTCGATGGTTTTTTGGCAGTAGCGACACCCTCAATTACGCGAATCGCTGGCGGAGCCGACACGCGGAGCCGCCCAGTCACAGCGATCGGAAGTCGTGTTCAACTCGACGCGAGATCTCCTCCCCAGCTCGTGGTTATGGGTGCCTGAACATCGCTGATATAGTCAACCCCTCCGGTTAATTGCCACCCCTTCAGCGAAAGAATTGGGCATAACATTCCGCACGGGCATCGGAATTGCTTATGTGACCGTAATTCAGAATCGGCACTCCCAGACGGTCGAAAGAATGCTGGTTTTGCGGAATTCTGTTCCGGGGCCAAAATTCCCCCCGGAGCGTGTGTACTAGTACACCGACTGCCGTACCCTCCGGTCGGACGCGGATATTTATTTGCCCGAGGGTCGGAACCGCCCGCGAGGCCCTAATTTAGAATCGGCACTTCGACCCGGTCGGTAAATGGTCGGATTCGTAGATTTCCGGTCCGGCGCCCAAATTTTTCTCAGGGAGCGCGATCGCGGGCTACCGATGCGATCGGATACAGACACCCCTTCGCTCAAACGGACATAACTTTTCGCTCGGTTATCGGATTCGCTTAGAAGACCCCATTCGGAATCGGCACTCAGAGGTGCTCGACGCAACCTTATTGCCTCAGGCATAAGACGTCGTTTCGTGGTCGAAAAAACTCCATTTCGCACTCCGAAATTACAATTCTAGCCGACGATCTCTCCATTCCAAGGTTTTTTGGCAGTAGCGACTCCCTCGATTACGCGAATCGCTGGCGGAGCCCACACGCGGAGCCGCCAAGTCACAGCGATCGGAAGTTGTGTTCAACTCGACGCGAGATCTCCTCCCAGGTCGTGGATATGGGTGCCCGAACATCGCCGATATAGTCACCCCCTCCGTTTATTTTCACCCCTTCAGCGAAAGAATTGGGCATAACTTCCGCACAGGCATCAGAATTGCTTATGTGACCACAATTCGGAATCGGCACTCCGAGACGGTCGAAAGAATGCTGGTTTCGCGGAATTCCGTTCTGGGCAAATTCCCCCCGGAGCGTGTGTATAGTAGTAACCGACTGCCGTACCCTCCGGTCGGACGCGGATATTTATCGCCCTGGGGTCGGAACCGCCCGCGAGGTCCAATTCAGAATTGGTACTTCGACCCTGTCGGTAAATGGTCGCATTCGGAGATTTCCGGTCTGGCGCCCAAATTCCTCTCCGAGGAGCGCGGTCGCGGGCTGCAGATGGCGATCGGATACGGACACCCCTTCGCTCAAACGGACATAACTTTTCGCTCGGTTATCGGAATCGCTTATAGACCCCAATTCGGAATCGGCACTCAGAGGCGCTCGACGCATCGTTATATCCTCAGGCGATAATACGTCATTTCGGGGTCGAAAAACCTTCGTTTCGCACTCGAAATGCGATTCTAGCCGACGATCTCTCCAATTCCAAGGTTTTTTTGTAATAGTGACTCCTCGATTACGCGAATCGCTGGCGGAGCCCACACGACGGAGCCGCCCAGTCACAGCGATCGGAAGTCGTGTTCAACTCGACGCGAGATCTCCTCCCCATGTTGTGGATATGGGTGCCCGAACATCGCCGATATAGTCACCCCCTCCGGTTATTCCACCCCTTCAGCGAAAGAATTGGGCATAACTTTCCGCACAGGCATCGAATTTGCTTATGTAACCACAATTCGGAATCGGCACTCCTAGACGGTCAACATAACGCTGGTTTCGCGGAATTCTGTTTCGGGGTCAAAATTCCCCCCGGAGCGTGTGTACTAATACACCGACTGCCGTACCTTCCGGTCGGACGCGGATATTTATTCGCCTGGGGATCGGAACAGCCCGCGAGGCCTCAATTCAGAATCGGCACTTCGACCCGGTCGGTAAATGGTCGCATTCGCAGATTTTCGGTCCGGCTCCCAAATTCCTCTCTGGGAGCGCAGTCGCGGGCTGCGATGCGATCGCATACGGACACCCTTCGACAAACGGACATAACTTTCCACTCGGTTTTCAGAATCACTTATAATTCCCCAATTCGGAATCGGCACTCAGAGGCGCTCGATGCCTCGTTAATGCCTCAGGCAATAAGACGTCGTTTCGGGGTCGAAAAACTTCGTTTCGCACTCCGAAATGTCATTCTAGTGACGATCTCTCCAATTCCAAGGTTTTTTTGCAGTAGCTACTCCCTCGATTACGCGAATCGCTGGCAGAGCCCACACGGGGAGCGCCCAGTCACAGAGATCGGAAGTCGTGTTCAACTCGACGCGAGATCTCCTCCCCAGGTCGTGGATATGGGTGCTCGAACATCGCCGATATAGTCACCCCCTCCGATTTATTCGCACCCCTTCAGCGAAAGAATTGGGCATAACTTTCCGCACGGGCATCGGAATTGCAGATGTGACCACAATTCGGAATCAGCACTTCGAGACGGTCGAAAGCGCGCTGGTTTCACGGAATTCCGTTTCGGGGCCAGAATTCCCCCCGGAGCGTGTGTACTAGTACACCAACTGCCGTACCATCCGGTCGGACGCGGATATTTATTCGCCCGGGGGTCGGAACCGCCCGCGAGGCCCCAATTCAGAATCGGCACTTCGACCCGGTCGGTAAATAGTCGCATTCGGAAGTTTCTGGTCCGGCGCCCAAATTCCTCTCTGGGAGCGCGGTCGCGGGCTGCCGATGCAATCGCATATGGACACCCCTTCGCTCAAACGGACATAACTTTTCGCTCGGTTATCGGAATCACATAAAAAGACCCCTTTCGGAATCGGCACTCAGAGTCGGTCGACGACTCCTTATTGCCTCAGGCGATAAGACATCGTTTCGCGGTCGAAAAACCTTCGTTTCGCACTCCAAAATGTGATTCTAGCCGACGATCTCTCCAATTCTAAAGTTTTTTGGCAGTAGCGACTCCCTCGATTACGCGAATCGCTGGCGAGCCCACACGCGGAGCCGCCCAGTCACAGCGATCAGAAGTCGTGTTCAACTCGACGCGAGATCTCCTCCCAGGTGTGGATATGGGTGCCCAAACATCGCCGATATAGTCACCCCTCCGGTTTGTCCCACCCTTCAACGAAAGAATTGGGCATAACTTTCCGCACGGGCATCGGAATTGCTTATCTGACCACAATCGGATCGGCACTCCCAGACGGCGAAGAATGCTGGTTTTGCGGAATTCTGTTCCGGGGCCAAAATTCCCCCGGAGCGTGTGTACTAGTACACGACTGCCGTACCCTCGGTCGAGAGACGAGGATATTATTTGCACGGGGTCGGAACCGCCCGCGAGGCCCCAATTAGAATCGGCACTTCGACCCGTCGGTAAATGCTCGCATTTGTAGATTTCCTATCCGCGCCAAATTTTTCTCCGACAGCGCGGTCGCGGGCTACCGATGCGATCGGATACGGACACCCCTTCGCTCAAACGGACATAACTTTTCGCTCGGTTATCGGATTCGCTTAAGACCCCAATTCGGATCGGCACTCAGAGGCGCTCGACGCAACATTATTGCCTCAGGTGATAAGATGTCATTTCGGGGTCGAAAAATCTTCGTTTCGCACTCCGAAATTGCGATTCTAGCCGACGAATCTACAATTCCAAGGTTTTTTGCAGTAGCGACTCCCTCGATTACGCGAATCGCTGGGGAGCCCACACGCGGAGCCGCCCAGTCACAGCGATCGGAAGTCGTGTTCAACTCGACGTGAGATCTCCTCCCCAGGTCGTGGATATGGGTGCCCGAACATCGCCGATATAGACCCCCTCCGGTTATTCCACCCCTTCAGCGAAAGAATTGGGCATAACATTCCGCACGGGCATCAGAATTGCGTATGTGACCACAATTCGGAATCGGCACTCCGAGACGGTCGAAAGAACGCTGGTTTCGCAGAATCCGTTCGGGGCCAAAATTCCCCCCCGGAGCGTGTGTACTAGTACACCGACTGCCGTACTCTCCGGTCGGACGCGGATATTTATTCGCACGGGGGTCGGAACCGCGCGCGAGGCCCCAATTCAGAATCGGTACTTCGACACGGTCGATAAATGGTTGCATTCGGAGATTTCCGGTCTGGCGCCCAAATTTCTCTCCGAGAGCGCGGTCGCGGGCTGCCGATGTGATCGGATACGGACGCCCCTCGCTCAACGAACATAACTTTTCGCTCGGTTATCGGAATCACTTATAAGACCCCAATTCGGTATCGGCACTCAGAGGCGCTCGATGCAACATTATAAACTCAGGCGATAAGTGTCGTTTCAGGGTCGAAAAAACCTTCGTTTCGCACTCCAAAATTGCGATTTAGCCGACGATCTCTCCAATTCCAAGGTTTTTTTGCAGTAGCGACTCCCTCGATTACGCGAATTGCTGGCGGAGCCCACACGCGGAGCCGCCCAGTCACAACGATCGGAAGTCGTGTTCAACTCAACGCGAGATCTCCTCCCCAGGTTGTGGATATGGGTGCCCGAACATCGCCGATCTAGTCACCCCCTCCGGTTTATTCCCACCCCTTCAGCGAAAGAATTGGGCAAAACTTTCCGCACGGGCATCGGAATTGCTTATGTGACAAAATTCGGAATCGGCACTCCGAGACGGTCGAAAACGCGCTGGTTTCGCGGAAATCCGTTTCGGGCAAACATCCCCCCCCCCCCCCGAAGCGTGTGTTAACACACCGACTGCCGTACCTCGGTCGGACGCGGATATTTATTCGCCCGGGGGTCGGAACAGCCCGCTAGGCCCCAATTCAGAATCGGCACTTCGACCCGGTCAGTAAATGGTCGCATTCGGAGATTTCCGGTCCGGCGCCCAAATTCCTCTCGGGGAGCGCGGTCGCGGGCTGCCGATGCGATCGCATACGAACACCCCTTCGCTCAAACGGACATAACTTTTCGCTCGGTATCGGAATCACTTATAGAACCATTCGGAATCGCACTCAGAGTCGCTCGACACCTCCTTATTGCCTTAGGCGATAAGACGACGTTTCTTGGTCGAAAAATTGTCATTTCGCACTCCGAAATTGGATTCTAGCCGACGATCTCTCCAATTCCAAGGTTTTTTTGCAGTAGCGACTCCCTCGATTACGCGAATCGCTGGCGGAGCCCACACGCTGAGCAACCCAGTCACAGCGATCGGAAGTCGTGATCAACTCAACGCGAGATCTCCTCCCCTGGTCGTGGATATGGGTGTCGCCGATATAGTCACCCCCTCCGGTTTATTCCCACCCCTTCAGCGAAAGAACTGGGAAAACCTTCCGCACGGGCATCGGAATTGCTTATGTGACCACAATTCGGAATGGCACTCCGGGACGGTCGAAAGCGCGTGGTTTTGCGGAATTCTGTCTCGGGGCCAAAATTCCCCTCCGGAGCGTGTGTAGTGTACACCGACTGCCGTACCCTCCGGTCGGACGCGGATATTATTCGCCCGGGGGTCGGAACCGCCCGCGAGGCCCCAATTCAGAATCGACACTTCGACCCGGTCAGTAAATGGTCGCATTCGGAGATTTCGGTCCGCGCCCAAATCCTATCCTGGGCGTCGGAGAGCGCGGGTCGGGGCTGCCGATGGATTGCATATGGACACCCCTTCGCTCAAACGGGCATAACTTTTCGCTCGGTTATCGGAATCACTTATAAGACCCCATTCGGAATCGGCATTCAGAGTCGCTCAGTGCCCTCTTATTGCCTCAGGCGATAAGACGTCGTTTCGGGGTCAAAAACCTTCGTTTCGCACTCCAAAATTGTGATTCTAGCCGACGATCTCTCCATTCCAAGGTTGTTTGGCAGTAAGAGTAGCGACTCCCTCGATTACACGAATCGCTGGCAGAGCCCACACGCGGAGCCACCCAGTCACAGCGATCGGAAGTGTGTTCAACTCGACGCGCAAGATCTCCTCCCCAGGTTGTGGATATGGTGCCGATCATCGCCGATATAGTCACCCCTTCGGTTATTCCCACCCCTTCAGCGAAAGAATTGGGCATAACTTTTCGCACGGGCATCGGATTGCTTATGTGACCACAATTCGGAATCGGCACTCCGAGACGGTCGAAAGCGCGCTGGTTTCGCGGAATTCCGGTTCAGGGCAAAAATTCCCCCCCAGAGCGTGGTGTACACCGACTCTCGTACCCTCCGGTCGGACGCGGATATTTATTCTCATGGGGGTCGGAACCGCCCGCAAGGCCCCAATTCAGAATCGGCACTTCGACCCGGTAGGTAAATGGTTACATTCGAAAATTTCCGGTCCGGCGACCAAATTCCTCTCCGGGAGCGCGGTCGCGGGCTGCCGATGCGATCGGATACGGACACCCCTCGCTCAAACGGACATAACTTTTCACTCGGTATCGGAATCGCTTATAAGACCCCAATTCGGAATCGGCACACAGAGGCGCTCACACATTATTATAGCCTCAGGCGATAAGACGTCGTTTCGGGGTCGAAAACCTCGTTTCACACTCCAAAATTGCATTCTAGCCGACGATCTCTCCAATTCCAAGGTTTTTTTGCAGTAGCGACTCCCTCGATTACGCGAATCGCTGGCAGAGCCCACACGCGGAGCCGCCCAGTCACAGAGATCGGAAGTCGTGTTCAACTCGACGTGAGATCTCCTCCCCAGGTCGTGGATATGGGTGCACGAACATGGCCGATATAGTCACCCCTCCGGTTTATTCCCACCACTTCAGCGAAAGAATTGGGCACAACTTTGGCACGGGCATCGGAATACAGATGTGACCAAAATTCGGAATCGGCACTCCGAGACGGTCGAAAGCGCGCTGGTTTCACGGAATTCCGTTTTGGGGCCAAAATTCCCCCCGGAGCGTGTACGAGTACACCGACAGCCGTACCATTCCGGCCGGACGCGGATATTTATTCGCCGGGGGTCGGAACCGCCCGCAGGCCCCAATTCAGAATCGGCACTTCGACCCGGTCGGTAAATAGTCGCATTCGGAAGTTTCCGGTCCGGCGCCCAAATTCCTCTCCGGGAGCGCGGTCGCGGGCTGCCGATGCGATCGCATATGGACACCCCTTCGCTCAGACGGACATACCTTTTCGCTCGGTTATCGGAATCAATTATAAGACCCCTATTCAGAATCGGCACTCAGAGTCGGTCGACGCCTCCTTATTGCCTCAGGCGATAAGACATCATTTCGCGGTCGAAAAACCTTCGTTTCGCACTCCGAAATTGCGATTCTAGCCGACGATCTCTCCAATTCTAAGGTTTTTTGGCAGTAGCGACTCCCTCGATTACGCGAATCACTGGCGGAGCCCACAGTGGAGCCGTCCAGTCACAGCGATCAGAAGTCATGTTTCAACTCGACGCGAGATCTCCTCCCCAGGTCGTGGATATGGGTGCCGAAACATCGCCGATATAGTCACCCCCTCCGGCTTGTTCCCACCCCTTCAACGAAAGAATTGGGCATAACTTTCCGCACGGGCATCGGAATTGCTTATGTGACCGTAATTCGAAATCGGCACTCCCAGACGGTCGAAAGAATGCTGGTTTTGCGGAATTCTGTTCCGGGGCCAAAATTCCCCCCGGAGCGTGTGTACTAGTACACCGACTGCCGTACCCTCCGGTCGAACGCGGATATTTATTTGCACGAGGGTCGGAACCGCCCGCGAGGCCCCATTTAGAATCGGCACTTCGACCCGGCGGTAAATGCTCGCATTCGTAGATTTCCGGTCGGCGCCCAATTTTTCTCAGGGAGCGCGTCGCGGGCTACCGATGCGATCGGATACAGACACCCTTCGCTCAAACGGACATAACTTTTCGCTCGGGATCGGATTCGCTTAGAAGACCCCAATTCGGAATCGTCACTCAGAGGCGCTCGACGCAACATTATTGCCTCAGGTGATAAGACGTCATTCGGGGTCGAAAACTTCGTTTCGCACTCCGAAATTGCGATTCTAGCGACGATCTCTCCAATTCCAAGGTTTTTTTGCAGTAGCGACTCCTCGATTACGCGAATCGCTGGCGGAGCCCACACGCGGAGCAGCCCAGCCACAGCGATCGGAAGTCGTGTTCAACTCGACGTGAGATCTCCTCCCCAGGTCGTGGATATGGGTGCCCGAACATCGTCGATATAGTCACCCCCTCCTGTTTATTCCCACCCCTTCAGCGAAAGAATTGAGCATAACATTCCGCACGGGCATCGGAATTGCTTATGTGACCACAATTCGGAATCGGCACTCCGAGACGGTCGAAAGGGCGCTGGTTTCGCGGAATTCTGTTTCGGTGCCAAAATTCCCCTCCGGAGCGTGTGTACTAGTACACCGACTGCCTTACCTCCGGTCGCACGTGGATATTTATTCGCCCGGGGGTCGGAACCGCCCGCGAGGCCCCATTTCAGAATTGGCACTTCGACCCGGTAGGTAAATGGTGGCATTCGGAGATTTCCGATCCGGCGCCCAAATTCCTCTCCGGGAGCGCGGTCGCGGGCTGCCGATGCGATCGCATACGGACACCCCTTCGCTCAAACGGACATAACTTTTCGCTCGATTATCGGAATCGCTTATAAGACCCAATTCGGAATCGGCACTCAGAGGCTCTCGACGCCTCCTAATTGCCTCAGGCGATAAGACGTCGTTTCGGGGTCGAAAAAACCTTCGTTTCGCACTCCAAAATTGCGATTCTAGCCGACGATCTCTCCAATTCCAAGGTTTTTTGGCAGCAGTAGGAGCGACCCTCGATTACGCAAATTGCTGGCGGAGCCCACACGCGGAGCCGCCCAGTCACAGTGATCGGAAGTCGTGTTCAACTCGATGTGAGATCTACTCCCCAGGTCGTTGATATGGGTGCCCGAACATCGCCGATATAGTCACCCCCTCGGTTTATTCCCACCCCTTCATCGAAAGAATTAGGCATAACTTCCGCACGGGATTGGAATTACTTATGTGACCACAATTCGGAATCGGCACTCCGAGACGGTCGAAAGCGCGCTGGTATCGTGGAATTCTGTTTCGGGGCCAAAATTCCCCTCCAGAGCGTGTGTACTAGTACACCGACTGCCTACCCTCCCGCGGACGTGGATATTTATTCGCCCGGGGGTCGGAACCGTCCGCGAGGCCCCAATTCAGAATTGGCACTTCGACCGGTTGGTAAATGGTTGCATTCGGAGATTTCCGACCGTCGCCCAAATTCCTCTCCGGGAGCGCGGTCGCGGATGCCGATGCGATCGCATACGGACACCCCTCGCTCAAACAGACATAACTTTTCGCTCGGTTATCGGAATCGCTTATAAGACGCCAATTCGGAATCAGCACTCAGAGGTTCTCGACGCCTCCTAATTGCCTCAGGCGATATGACGTCGTTGCCGGGTCGAAAAATCTTCGTTTCGCACTTCGAAATTGCGATTCTAGCCGACGATCTCTCCAATTCCAAGGTTTTTTTGCAGTAGCGACTCCCTCGATTACGCGAATCGCTGGCGAACCCCACACGCGGAGCCGCCCAGTCACAGCGATTGGAAGTCGTGTTCAACTCGACCCGAGATCTCCTCCTCATGTCGAGGATATGGGTGCCCGAACATCGCCGATATAGTCACCACCTCCGGTTTATTCCCACCCCTACAGCGAAAGAATTGGGCATAAATTTCCGCACGGGCATCGAAATTGCTTATGTGACCACAATTCTGAATCGGCACTCCGAGACGGTCGAAAGCGCGCTGGTTTTCGCGGAAATCCGTTCTGGGGCCAAAATTCCCCCCAGAGTGTGTGTACTAGTACACCGACTGCCGTACCCTCCGTCGGACGCGGATATTTATTCGCTCGGGGGTCGGAACCGCCCGCGAGGCCCCAATTCAGAATAGGCACTTCGATTCGGTTGGTAAATGGTCGCATTCGGAGATTTCCGGCCGACGCCCAAATTCCTCTCCGGGAGCACGGTCGCGGGCTGCCGATGCCATCGCATACGGACACCGCTTCGCTAAAACGGGCATAACTTTTCGCTCGGTTATCGGAATCGCTTATAAGACCCAATTCGAATCGGCACTCAGAGGCTCTCGACGCCTCTAATTGCCTCAGGCGATAAGACGTCGTTTCGGGGTCGAAAAACCTCGTTTCGCACTCCAAAATTGCGATTCTAGCCGACGATCTCTCCAATTCCAAGGTTTTTTGGCAGTAGCGACTCCCTCGATTACGCGAATTGCTGGCGGAGCCCACACGCGGAGCCGCCCAGTCACAGCGATCGGAAGTCGTGTTCAACTCGATGTGAGATCTACTCCCCTGGTCGTTGATATGGGTGCCCGAACATCGCCGATATAGTCACCCCCTCGGTTTATTCCCACCCCTTCATCGAAAGAATTAGGCATAACTTTCCGCACGGGAATTGGAAATACTTATGTGACCACAATTCGGAATCGGCACTCCGAGACGGTCGAAAGCGCGCTGGTATCGTGGAATTCTGTTTCGGGGCCAAAATCCCCTCCAGAGCGTGTGTACTAGTACACCGACTGCCTTACCCTCCCGTCGGACGCGGATATTTATTCGCCCGGGGTCGGAAACCGCCGCGAGGCCCCAATTCAGAATTGGCACTTTGAACCCGGTCGGTAAATGGTCGCATCGGAGATTCCGATCCGTCGCCCAAATTCCTCTCCGGGAGCGCGGTCGCGGGCTGCCGATGCGATCGCATACGAACACCCTTCGCTCAAACAGACATAACTTTTCGCACGGTTATCGGAATCGCTTATAAGACGCCAATTCGGAATCAGCAACAGAGGTTCTCAACGCCTCCTAATTGCCTCAGGCAATATGCCGTCGTTGCGGGGTTGAAAAATCTTCATTTCGCGCTCCGAAATTGCGATTCTAGCCGACGATCTCTCTCAATTCCAAGGTTTTTTGGCAGTAGCGACTCCCTCGATTACGCGAATCGCTGGCGAACCCCACACGCGGAGCCGCCGCCCCATCACAGCGATGGAAGTCCTGTTCAACTCGGACCCGGATTTTCCTCCTCATGTCGTGGATATGGGTGCCCGAACATCGCCGATATAGTCACCACCTCCGGTTTATTCCCACCCCTACAGCGAAGAATTGGGCATAAATTTCCGCACGGGCATCGAAATTGCTTATGTGACCACAATTCGGAATCGGCACTCCGAGACGGTCGAAAGCGCGCTGGTTTCGCGGAATTCCTTTTTGGGGCCAAAATTCCCCCCCAGAGTGTGTGTACTAGTACACCGACTGCCGTACCCTCCGGTCGGACGCGGATATTTATTCGCTCGGGGGTTGGAACCGCCCGCGAGGCCCCAATTCAGAATAGGCACTTCGATCCGGTTGGTAAATGGTCGCATTCGGAGATTTCCGGTCCGACGCCCAAATTCCTCTCCGGGAGCACGGTCGCGGGCTACCGATGCCATCGCATACGGACACCCCTTCGCTCCAACGGGCATAACTTTTCGCTCGGTTATCGGAATCGCTTATAAGCCCCCAATTCGGAATCGGCACTCTGAGGCGCTGCACGCTCCTTGTTGCCTCAGGCGATAAGACGTCGTTGCGGGGTCGAAAAACCTTCGTTCGCACTCCGAAATTGCGATTCTAGCCGACGATCTCTCCAATTCCAAGGTTTTTTGGCAGTAGCGACTCCGTCGATTACGGGAATCGCTGTCGGAGCCACACGCGGAGCCGCCCAGTCACATTGATCGGAAGTCGTGCTCAACTGGGCAAGAGATCTCCTCCCCAGGTCGTGGATATCGGTGTCCGAACATCGCCGATATAGTCACCCTCCGGTTTATTCCCACCCCTCAGCGAAAGAATTGGGCATAAACTTTCCCACGGGCATCGGAATTGCTTATGTGGACACAATTGGAATCGGCTCTGAGACGGTCGTAAGAACGCTGGTTTCGCGGAATCCGTTCCGGCCAAAATTCACCCCCGGAGCGTGTGTACTAGTACACCGACTGCCGTACCCTCCGGTCGGACGCGGATATTATTCGCCCCCGGGGGTCGGAACAGCCCGCGAGGCCCCAATTCAGAATCGACACTTCGACCGGTCGGTAAATGGTCGCATTCGGAGATTTCAGTCCGGCGCCCAAATTCCTAGCCGGGAGCGCGGTCGCGGGCTGCCGATGAGATCGCCATACGACACCCCTTCGCTCAAACGGGCTAACTTTTCGATCGTTATCGGAATATCTTTATAAGACCCAATTCGGAATCGGAACTCAGAGGCACTCGACGCCTCTTTATTGCCTCGGCGATAAGACATCGTTTCGGGGTCGAAAAACCTTCATTTTGCACTCTAAAATTGCGATGCTAGCCGACAATCTCTCCAATTCCATGGTTTTTGGGCAGTAACTTTCCGCACGGGCATCAGAATTGCTTATGTGACCACAATTCGGAATCGGCACTCCGAGACGGTTGAAAGAACACGGTTCGCGGAATTCCGTTCTGGGGCCAAAATTCCCCCCGTAGCGTGTGTACTAGTACACAGACTATCGGACCCTCCGGTCGGACGGGATATTATTCGCACGGGGGTCGGAACCGCCCGCGAGGCCCCAATTCAGAATCGGCACTTCGACCGGTCCGTAATGGGCAAGGGGTCACATTCGGAGATTTCCGTTCCGGCTCCTAAATTCCTCTCCAGAGCGCGGTCGCGAGCTGCCGATGCGATCGTAGACGGACACCCGTTCGCCCAAACGGACATAACTTGTCGCTCGGTTATCGGAATCGCTTATAAGATCCCAATTCGGAATCGGCACTCAGAGGCGCTCGACACCTGCTTATTGCCAAAGGCAATAAGACGTCGTTTCGGGGTCGAAAAACCTTCGTTTCGCACTCTGAAATTGCGATTCTAGCCGACGATCTCTCCAATCCAAGGGTTTTTGGCAGTAGCGACTCCTCGATTACGCGAATCACTGGCAGATCCCACATGCCGAGCCGCCCAGTCACAGCGATCGGAAGTCGTGCTCAACTCGATGCGAGATCTCTTCCCCAGGTCGTGGATATGGGTGCCCGAACATCGCCGATATAGTCACCCCCTCCGGTTTATCCCACCCCTTCAGCGAAAGAATTGGGCATAACTTTCCGCACGGGCATCGGAATTGCTTATGTGACCACAATTCGGAATCGGCACTGCGAGACGGTCGAAAAAACGCTGGTTTCGGGAATTCCATTTCGGGGCCAATATTCCCCCCCGGACCGTGTGTACTAGTACACCGACTGCCGTACCCTCGGTCGGACGTGGATATTATTCGCCCGGGGGTCGGAACTGCCCACGAGGCCCCAATTCAGAATCGGCCTTCGATCCTGTCGGTAAATGGTCGCATTCAGAGATTTACGGTCCGGCGCACAAATTCCTCTCCGGAGCGCGGAGCGGGCTGCCGATGCGATTGCATACGGACACCCCTTCGCTCAAACGGCATAGCTTTTCGCTCGTTTATCGGAATCGCTATAAAACCCACATTCGGAATCGGCACTCAGAGGCTCTCAACGCCTCCTTATTGCCTCAGGTGATAAGACGTCATTTCGGAGTCGAAAAACATTCGTTTCGCACTCCGAAATTGCGATTCTAGCCGACGATCTCTCCAATTCCAATGTTTTTTGGCAGTAGCGACTCCCTCGATTACACGAATCACTGGCAGATCCCACATGCGGAGCCGCCCAGTCACAGCAATCGGAAGTCGTGTTCAACTCGACGCGAGATCTCCTCCCCAGGTCGTGGATATGGGTGCCCGAACATCGCCGATATAGTCACCCCCTACGGTTTATTCCCACCCCTTCAGCGAAAGAATTGGACATAACTTCCGCACAGGCATCGGAATTGCTTATGTGACCACATTCGGAATCGGCACTACGAGACGGTCGAAAAAACGCTAGTTTCGCGAAATTCCGTTCGGGGCCAAAATCCCCCCCCCCCCCCCGGAGCGTGTGTACTAGTACACCGACTGCCGTACCCTCGGTCGGACGTGCATATTTATTCGCCCGGGGGTCGGAACTCCCACGAGGCCCCAATTCAGAATCGGCACTTCGATCCGGTCGGTAAACGGTTGCATTCATAGATTTACGGTTCGGCGCCCAAATTCCTCTCCAGGAGCGCGGTCGCGGGCTGCCGATGCGATCGCATACGGACACCCCTTCGCCCAAACAGAATAACTTTTCTCTCGGTTATCGGAATTGCGTATAAACCCCCATTCGGAATCGGCACTTAGAGGTGCTCGACGCCTCCTTATTGCCTCAGTCAATAACACGTCATTTCGGGGTCGAAAAACCTTCGTTTCGCACTCCGAAATGCCGATTCTAGCCAATGATCTCCCAATTCCAAGATTTTTTGGCAAGAGCGACTCCCTCGATTACGTGAATCGCTGGCGGAGAACACACGCGGAGCCGCCAGTCACAGCGATCGGAAGACGTGTTTAACTCGACGCGAGATCTCCTCCCCAGGTTGTGGATATGGGTGCCCGAACATCGCCGATATAGTCCCCCCTCCGGTTTATTCCCACCCCTTCACGAAAGAATTGGGCATAACTTTCCGCACGGACATCGGAATTGCTTATGTGACCAAAATTCGGAATCAGCACTCCGAGACGGTCCATAGAATGCTGGTTTAGCGGAATTCCGTTCTAGGGCCAAAATTCCCCCGCAGAGCGTGTGTACTAGTACACCGACTGTCGTACCCTCTGGTCGGACGCTGATATTTATTCGAACGGGGGTCGGACCCGTCCGCGAAGCCCCAATTCAGAATCGGCACTTCGACCCGGTAGGGAAATGGTCGCATTCGGAGATTCTGGTCCGGCGCCCAAATTCCTCTCCGGGAGTGCGGTCGCGGGCTGCCGACGAGATCGCATACGGACACCCCTTCGCTCAAACGGACATAACTTTTCGCTCGGTTATCGGAATCGCTTATAAGACCCCAATCGGAATCGGCACTCAGAGGCGCTCGACGCCTCTTAATTGCCTCAAGCGATAAGACGTCGTTTCGGGGTCGAAAAACCTTCGTTTCGCAATGCGAAATTACGATTCTAGCCGACGATCTCTCCAATTCCAAGGTTTTTTGGCAGTAGGGACTCCCTCGATTACGGGAATCGCTGGCGGAGCCCACACTCGGAGCCGCCCAGTCACAGCGATCGGAAGTCGTGCGCAACTGGACAACAGATCTCCTCCCCAGGTCGTGGATATCGGTGCCCGAACATCGCCAATATAGTCACCCCTCCGGTTTATTCCCACCCCTTCAGCGAAAGAATTGGACATAACTTTCCGCACGGGCATCGGAATTGCTTATGTGACCAAAATTCGGAATAGGCACTCCGAGACAGTCGTAAGAACGCTGGTTTCGCGGAATTCCGTTCCGGGGCCAAAATTCACCCCCCGGAGCGTGTGTACTAGTACACCGACTGCCGTACCCTCCGATCGGACGCGGATATTTATTCGCCCGGGGGTCGGAACCGCCCGCGAGGCCCCAATTCAGAATCGACACTTCGACCCGGTCGGTAAATGGTCGCATTCGGAGATTTCCGGTCCGGCGCCCAAATTCCTCTCCGGGAGCGCGGTCGCGGGCTGCCGATGAGATCGCATACGGACACCCCTTCGCTCAAACGGGCATAACTTTTCGCTCGGTTAACGGAATCTCTTATAAGACCCCAATTCGGAATCGGCACTCAGAGGCGCTCGACGCCTCCCTATTGCCTCAGGCGATAAGACATCGTTTCGTTGTCGAAAACCCTTCCTTTCACATTCCAAAATTGCGATGCTAGCCGACGATCTCTCCAATTCCAAGGTTTTTTGGCAGTAGGGACTCCCTCGATTACGGGAATCGCTGGCGGAGCCCACACGCGGAGCCGCCGAGTCACAGGAATCGGAAGTCGTGCTCAACTGACAAGAGATCTCCTTCCCAGGTCATGGATATCGGTGCCCGAACATCGCCGATATAGTCAGCCCTCCGGTTTACTCCCACTCCTCAGCGAAAGAATGGGACATAACTTTCGCACGGCCAACGGAATGCTATGTGACCACAATTCGGATCGGCACTCCGAGACGGTCGAAAGCGGGCTGGTTTCCCGAATTCTGCTCGGGGCCAAAATTCCACCCCGGACCGTGTGTACTAGTACACCGACTGCCGTACCCTCCGGTCGGACGTGGATATTATTTGCCCGGGGGTCGGAACCGCCCTCGAGTCTCCAATTCAGAATCGGCACTTCAATCGGTCGGTAAATGGTCGCATCGGAGATTTCCGTCCGGCGCCCAAATTCGTCTCCGGAGCGCGGTCGCGGCGCGGACGATGCGATCGCATACGGACACCCCTTCGCTCAAACGGGCATAACTTTTCGCTCGGTTATGGGAATCGCTTATAAGACCCCAATTCGGAATCGGCACTCAGAGGCGCTCGACGTCTCTTTATTGCCTCAGGCGATAATACGTCGTTTCAGGGTCAAAAAACCTTCGTTTCGCACTCCAAAATTGCAATTCTAGCCGATGACATCTCCAATTCCAAGGTTTTGTGAAGTAGCGACTCCCTCAATTACGCGAATCGCTGGGGACCCCACACGCGGAGCCGCCCAGTCACAGCGATCAGAAGTCGTGTTCAACTCGACGCGAGATCTCCTCCCCAGGTCGTGGATATGGGTGCCCGAACATCGCCGATATAGTCACCCCCTCCGGTTATTCCCACCCCTTCAGTGAAAGAATTGGGCATAACTTTCCGCACGGGCATCGGAATTGCTTAAGTGACCACAATTCGGAATCGGCACTGCTAGGCGGTCGAAAGAACGCTAGTTTCGCGGAATCCGTCCAGGGCCAAAATTCACCCCCCCCACCACCGGAGCGTTTGTAATAGTACACTATACTACTGCGTACCCTGCGGTCGGACGCGGATATTTATTAGCCCGGGGGTCGGAACCGTCCGCGAGGCCCCAATTGAGAATCAGCACTTTGACCGGTCGGTAAATGGTCGAATCGGAGAATTCCGGTCCGGCGCCCTAATTCCTCTCCGGAGTGCGGTCGCGGGATGCCGATGCGATCGCATACGGACACCCCTTCGCTCAAACGGACATAACTTTTCGCTCGGTTATCGAAATCGCTTATAAGACCCCATTTCAGAATCGGCACTCAGAGTCGCTCGACGCCTTCTTAATTGCCTCAGGCTATAAGACGTGTTTCGGGGTCGAAAAACCTTCGTTTCGCACTCCGAAATTGCGATTCTAGCCAACGATCTCTCCAAGTCCAAGGTTTTTTGGCAGTAGTAGCGACTCCCTCGATTACGCGAATCGCTGGCGGAGCCCACACGTAGAGCCGCCCAGTCACAGTGATCCGGGTCGTGTTCAACTCGACGCGAGATCTCTTCCGAGGTCGTGGATATGGGTGACCGAACATCGCCGATATAGTAAACCCCTCCGGTTTATTCCCACCACTTCAGCGAAAGAATTGGGCATACCTTTCTGCACGGGCATCGGAATTGCTTATGTGACCACAATTCGGAATCAGCACTCTGAGACGGTCGAAAGCGCGCTGGTTTGAGGAATTCGTTTCGGGGCCAAAATTCCACCCCGGACCGTGTGTACCAGTACACCGACTGCCGTACCCTCTGGTCGGACGTGGATATTTATTCGCCCGGGGGTCGGAAACGCCCGCGAGTCCCCAATTCAGAATCGGCACTGCGATCCGGTCGGTAAATGGTCGCATTCAGAGATTTCCGGTCCGACGCCCAAGTTCCTCTCCGGGAGCGCGGTCAGCGGCGGCGATGCGATCGCATACGAACACCCCTTCGCTCAAACGGGCATAACTTTTCGCTCGGTTATCGGAATCACTTATAAGTCAATTCGAATCGGCACTCAGAGGCGCTCGACGCATGTTTATTTCCTCAGGCGATAATACGTCGTTTCGGGGTCGAAAAACCTTCGTTTCGCACTCTGAAATGCTATTCTAGCCGATGATCTCTCCAATTCCAAGGTTTTTTGGCAGTAGCGACACCCTCGAACGCGAATCGCTGGCAAAGCCCACACACGGAGCCACCCAGTCACAGCGATCGGAAGTCGTGTTCAACTCGACGCGAGATCTCCTCCCCAGGTCGTGGATAGTGGTGCCGAACATCGCCGATAAAGTCACCCCCTCCGGTTATTCACCCCACCCCTCGAAAGAATTGGGCATAACTTTCCGCACGGGCATCGAATTGCTGATGTGACCACATTCGGAATCGCGCACTCCGAGACGGTCGAAAGCGCGCTGATTTCGCGGAATTCCGTTTCGGGGCCAAAATTCCCCCTCGAAGCGTGTGTACTAGTACACCGACAGCCGTACCCTCGGTCGGACGCGGATATTATTCGCCTGGGGTCAAAACCGCCCGCGAGGCCCAACCCCATGAAGAATCGGCACTTCGACCGGTCGGTAATGTTACATTCGGAGATTTTTGGTCGGCACCAAAATTCTCTCCGGAGAGCGCGGTCGGGGCTGCCAATGCGATCGCATACGGACACCCCTTCGCTAAAAAAGGCATAACTTTCGCTCGGTTATCGAATCGCTTATAAGACCCCAATTCAGAATCGGCACTCAGAGGCGCTCGACGCCACTTTTATTGCCTCAGACGATAAACGTCGTTTCGGGCGAAAAAACCTTCGTTTCGCACTCCGAAATTACGATTCTAGCCGACGATCTCTAAAATTCCAAGGTTTTTTTGGCAAATAGACTGGCCTCGATTACGCGAATCGCTGGCGGAGCCCACACGCGGAGCCGCCCAGTCACAGCGATCGGAAGTCGTGTTCAACTCGACGAGAGATCTCCTCCCCAGGTCGTGGATATGGGTGCCCGAACATCGCCGATATAGTCACCCCCTACGGTTTATTCCCACCCCCTTCAGCGAAAGAATTGGGCATAACATTCCACACGGACATCGGAATTGCTTTTGTGACCACAATTCGAAATCGGCACTCCGAGACGGTCGAAAGCGCGTTGGTTTTGCGGATTCCGTTTCGGAGACAAAATTCCCCTCCGGTCGGACGCGGAATTTATTCGCCCGGGGGTCGGAACCGCCCGCGAGGCCCCAATTCAGAATCGGCACTTTACCCGGTCGGTAAATGGTCGCATTCGGAGATTTTCGGTCTGGCACCCAAATTCCTCTCCGGGAGCGCGGTGCGGGCTGCCGATGCGATCGCATACGGACACCCCTTCACTCAAACGGGCATAATTTTTCG
>JACBKR010000556.1:0-67816 GCA_014218235.1 Colocasia esculenta
TTGCTTGAATTATTTATTTAATAAAATAATATTCTAATATTTCTCGACTAATTTAACTTTTCCACCAACAATTAGTTGGAACACATTAAATAGCTCACTATATTATGCCTTCATTCAATAATTATAAAGGTAAATTTTGATTATGTGAGATAAATCTTATTGCAAGTGAGGGTTGTGTTGGTGCTGCATCTGGTTAAACACATAATATTTATTGAGAAATGCTAGTTATATGGTCACACAGATAGTAGTAGTGTGGACTTCTTCTAATAAAAGTATTTAATATTCTAAATACTCTTGCATCATCTCAACAAAAGTATTAAATATTTATACATTATTTTATATAAAGTTATTTGCCATCATTAACTCGTTAAATATGACAAATAGTTGACCATAGAAGAGTAATGGTTATAGATTTCAAATGAAAGTATTAAATACTCTTACATTATTTCCTCTAAATTTATTTGTCATTTTTAACATATTAAATTAAGAAATAGCTAAATAAAGATGACAAATACATATCAATCTTAAACATTAGCATTAAATACTTTAACATTAATTTTCATAAAGTTATTCATCACTTTATTCTGCTAAGGGTAACAAATAACAAGTTAAGAGTGAGAAAATAATAAACTAAAAAAAACTTGTTGCATTTGAAAATTATATTTTTTCATGCATTTTTTACTTTTCATTTGA
Source organism: Colocasia esculenta (assembly GCA_014218235.1). NCBI lineage: Eukaryota > Viridiplantae > Streptophyta > Magnoliopsida > Alismatales > Araceae > Colocasia > Colocasia esculenta. The sequence continues at coordinate 694 of JACBKR010000556.1, forward strand.
TGGACACAATGTGTCCCTTGTGTCTTGACCAATAGGAAGGTCAAAGTGCATGAGAAAGTACAATTATAAAGTGTAGTAAAATTTTCTCAAAATACAATAAATAGCCTACTAAGATGGACAACTAGTTATTTTACATTGAAAATATGAATCTGTATATAAAAAAAAAAGAGGAGAAAAAAATATGGTGGGACCCACGCGTTGCATATATGCCTCAATACCATTTTACATGATAGTTATAGCAAAAAAAATTTACTCCACTACCCATATAATAAATCTTTTTCTTAAATTATGTATATGCCCAACTCAATATATACTTTTTCCTTAGTTATGTTGCAATTAGACGACTAAAATTGAAAGAAAAAAATTTATTGTTCTTTCGACAAAAAGGATTGTCTAATGGCAACTAGAAAGTACAGCTTAAATTATGCTATGATAAATATTTATTATAATACTAGTTATTACAATAATATTGATATATATTGTAAAAATATATATTGGTTAAGAGATTCTCACATATTCACACACACATTAGAAAGTCGGTGCCTATTTTAACACATACATTGGGACAAAAGTAATTTCATGTATTCCACAACTTCGATATGAGGATTGTTAGTGTAACACCCACCAAATAGTACTAGTAAATAGTAATCCTTTAACTCTAAAAAGGGGGGCATACATGTAAATGTTAAGAAATTATAAACATAATTAGTGTGTATATCTATAATAGATAAAGTATGAACATAATTATTAAAAGTTAGGGTTTAAGTAATGAATGACCAATTTTATAAAGGTTTAACTTAAAAATTGTAAGTTCTCAAAACTATTTTCAGATCCTCAATTAGAGGTCATTTTGGAGAATTACTCTCATGTTAGATGAAATGGATATATGTGCAAATAGATTGGGTATGTAAGCAAATAAATTAGAGAAGGTGCTATGGTAATGTGGCATGATGAGGTGGCATCTAAGGAATGTTCTAGAAAGGGGACACTTGGTTTGGTGGGATGAAAATGAAAGAGATGATGCCACTTGACTTGGTTGGATGAGGTTGGTAAGATGATGGCAAGTGTTGGGATTATGAGGCATGCTTGGGATAGGGTTGAAGGAGATGGTGACAAGTGTCACCATCATAGCCATTGGAAGTTTTTGGAAGGTGGCACAATCCTAACTACCCTTGGAACCTATAAATAGGGGGTTTTGTCCTCACTTTCCCCATCTCATGCCATATGAGGGAGAGAGAGGGGGTGGCCAAGAGCTTGAGGTTCTCCTCTTTCATGCTATGAAGGAAGTTCTACTTGTAAGAACTGCACTTTGGAGACATCCGTCGAGGCATATCGTGATGATCTAATAGAAAAAGCGCATTGTTTTGAATATGGGCTTCATCGTAATTCATTATTGGTTTAGCATGCAAGATGCAAGTGATTAGAATTTTTGATTCACAATCATATTCTCTAATTTTATTGCCTTTATGAGTTTCCGCACCTATTTATATGATAAAGAACATATCTGGCTTATCGTTACTGTTATCGTCTATATTACTGTTATCGTCTACCGTCATCGTTACCATTTCTATTATTGATACTGTTACTGCCATCAATGTTGTTGTTAGCCAAATTGACACTACTGTCATAGGGATCCTACTGAAACCATGCTGTATAAATGTCCCTACAAGAAAGTTTACCACTGTGTACGTATTATGTTCCGAGGGCAACGAGAATAAATCTTGAAGGTGGACAAGTACCACTGATTATGGTAGAGAGAGTTTCGTGGTTCTGCGTAGTAGTCAAGACTTATCACCATTTACATAAATGATAGCATACTGTACCAACTGATTGACTGTCCCCACTAACTGTACTGACTGACTGACTATCTGACCCTCTATTGATACTTTGGACAATGTGTTTGGCTTAACACTACTACTGCTACTGCCACTGCTACTGTCACTGTTATCGCTACTGTCCTTGTTACTATCACCACTATCGTTACAACTGTTATTGCTATTCCTATCGATGTTAACTACTATTATTTCTGTCATTACTACCATTATTGTTACCGCTACCACCACCACCACTGTTGTTGTTTATACTGACGTTTCTACCATTATCCCTATTATTGTTATTGTTATCGATACCACTACTATTAATACCACTGTTATTGTTACTACTGTTATTACTGTTTTCTACCATTGATTCTACCATTATTTCTATTACTACTATTGTTACCATTACGACTATTATTACCACCATTGTTTCTATTGGTACTATTTATGTTACTATCGTCGTCATTGTTACCTTTATTGATTCCATTATCGATATTTACTACTACTACTATTACTGTTACCTTTATCGCTATTAATTCTACCATTGTTTCTGCTACTACCATTGTTCTTGTTACTGTTACCGCTATATATATCTGTGTGTGTGTGTGTGTGTGTGTTACCATGCTTTTTCAAATTATGTTATATTGTAGGTTGTGAGTGAGAATTTCTAGTTGCTTGCTGAGTCTATTCTATAGACTCACTCTTACCAATGTTCAGGCGAAGTTGAGGTTCCATAAGAGAAAATGATGAGACTGGTTAGAAACGTGAGGAGTAGAGATTGTTTGGATTTTAGAAACTGATGATATTATAGCTTGGAAGAAGAAATGTAATGTTGAACCTTAGATATTATGTAATTGTACTGGCTTAGATATGGATGATGTTATTTTTTATACTTGTCTTTATCTGTTCTTTTGATTATAAGACGTGAATGTAAAAGTTAATGGTGAAATTGCTTACGCTCTATTCTCATTCATCATTAAAAGATTCCACCATGATGTTCGACACTGTTGGGGTCTTTTCCCCTGTAGCGCCTTCCTCTTGTCAAACGTGAGTCGGTATGACCGCACTAGGCTGGAGTGGGGTGTTACAGTTAGAGACCTAACGACCATCAATCTCAAAGACTTAATGAATGATGATACATGAGACACTAATTCACAAAACATACAACTACTCTATTACAAACAAAAGAGAAAACAAGAAGTAGTTCTATGAAGTTGGAATCGAAACCAACAAGATAAGTTGATTGAATAAATCAAATTCTGATAAAGCTTTAAAATAATAAAGACTAATAGAACCAAAGGGAGGAGGGTACAAAATCAGCAAGAAAAAGCTGTGTATATTCAACCAATGCCTTCAAGGGTTAGGATTCTACACAAATTTTCTTTTTACAATTAAACCATTTCTTTCATCCATATTAATTAAAGTTTATAACAAAAAAGTTACATGTTGATTGACTACAATTAGGGGCATTGGACATGTTATAAATGCCATAGATACTTTTCTTAACGGCACACTTAACAAAATACGAAATGTCTAATGCCCTCTAAGAAGGCTGTGACACCCAATTTCATATTATGTGAGCATATGTATTTTGAAAATTTTAGATAATAAATTTAAAATATGTGTCAAAATTTGTCACATGTTAGTACTATTTTTTGGACCAGTGCACCTCGATAAAGTGTCATAAGAACTCATAAAATAGAATCGAATATGAACACACTATAATTTTCATAAAAATATGTTGATTCCAAAGATATGGATATTTGGAGTTATTGGCACTTGCATGTCGAGATTAACTCGATTTATTGATTTTTTAGGCAAATTTTGCTCGACGAAATTTTATTTTGAAAAATTCAACTAAAATCACCATAATTTGTAGCACCTTCTAATTAGTTATGATTGAAAAATTGTCTTGATTGGACAACATTTGGATGCAAAAATAGAGGACCGAAGAATCTAAATAAATTAAATTTGATTTAGTAAAATTCTACCTACGTAAACACGCGTTACGTAACTTACTTAACCCACGAAACCCCTCGTACAAAATTCTATATTTGTTAAAAATTGGGTAAAATCTTCTCTTATCATGGCTAAGCATTGGGTTGGGGGAAAATGTATGAATTATCACCACACGTGTGTGTTTTACGTGCCTCACATGCATGTAAGTTCAAAGCCTATATGCCACGTCTCAAAGCATGGCAGCGGAAGAGTTATTTGATCATTGAAACGTGAACAATCGACAAATAAGCTTTTAACGAGCAATCACACATAACACAACTAATTTGCGCTTATCATAAATATCAAACTCTTTATTTCATTTCAATGATAAGAACTAGTACATACTCCAATTCAAATTGAACTACAGAACCAAGACTCAATAAAAGGGAAAATAAATACTATCTTCACTCCTACTACATTGTTCTAGTACTCTCATACTCAACTATAATGCTAAGATGCTAAGATAACAAGACTTCAATGCTAAGGCTTGAAAGCACTCTTCACTCTTGTTCATCCCCAGTACAATCTTGGTTCTCTACATCATCAATTTCTTAATCACTTGAAATGTCGAAAAGTAGGTAATGAGCACACTCGCCTAGTAGGATTTACATCTTCTAGCAATGATATAAGTATTTAATAGTTTAAAAGCTAGAAGGTATGAACATGATATGTACTATGCAATTAAAATGACAGTAATAACACGTGAATAGTGTACCATGCAAGATAGTAAGATCAATAGATATAATGAGTAGTCTAGCAAGAAGGTTGTATTCAATATTTCAAGATAGAGTGAACAATGATCTAGCAAGGTGATAATTTTCACGAGCAAGAGTAAGATAGCATGTAACAAGATTAGCCATCTCACGAGCAAGCAAGCAAGCATGTAACAAGCATGTATCTTTCACGAGTAAGACAGTCAGTTCACGAGTCATTAACATGCACTAAGGATCTATGTCACCTTGGAATGCATATCATGAACATGTGTAATATGGTGTATGTATCTAGCATTTACATGCTAGTACTCCCAGTGCAGATGCAACGCTAGTAATCATTATACCACATGGTTAACAGTATATTCTCGACTCTCTGTCGAGGGGGCTAGACTAGAGCCCTTGGACACTCGTCGTGCCCGATCCAGCATCTCAAGTAATTTAAATGTAGATACCCATAATCAAGTATGGCCATTTAACAAGAGTTCAATAATGTCAAGATAATTGAGGTGATAGTTCAAGAGTTCAATCCGGCAGCACAACGACATGTTTTCAATTTAGTCCAATCATTTATTAGTAACTTGGTCTTATGTTAAATAGAGATGTACTCCAGAATCAAGATGAGAAGAGAAAGATCTCGTCAAGAATGCCAAGAGAGAAGAGATACGTGCACACTAGCTTCTGGGTACTTCAATGGTACAACCTGCTCATCGGCCATATGAGAATCCATGGTCAGAGGAGACTTACAGAGGCCTTGGTCAAAGGGTCACTAGTCCGGCCGAAGGATTATTCGACGGAGAGTTCACCACAAGCCAAGAAGGGGCTTTTCTATTGTGCTAGAGTGTATGCGCATGCCATCCGTGAGAATCACTCAAGTGCGCGTATGTGAATCCGATTATGGAAACTCCAGTTATGAAAACTCCGTTTATGAAAACTCCATTTATGACAAGTATCATGAGTGCTAAATCAGGAAATACTAATCACGCATGACTAATTTTAGCAAGTAACTATGTGTTTGGCAAGTTCAATAATAAGGCAAGAAAGTGAATAATCGGTAGGTAGAGAGCATGATCATTAACTTTAGAACACTTAGAATCATCTCAAGATGTTTACCACTTTTTCATAGGTTGAATTAATGCATGATAAAATTTTCTTGAACCTTCATATAATAGATCAAACACACACATGCAAAAAACGACACAAAACGACGGAAACCAAGATGTATGGCCCTTAGAAGGCAAATGTAGTCCCATCCCTTTACTTCCTTAGGTCATAACTCATTGATTTCTTATTAAAATTTCACATATGAAACATCATCTTGAAGCCCTTTGAATGAGGAATCCAGCAAAGAAAACGGCTCGTCAATCCGAGGTCAATAGAAAAAGTTATGGCCACTTAAGTGGACATAGGCAGAAGGCGACACAATGTCTGTCGCTGTCACACCCCCAAGATGAGGAAATGACCACAATATCAGAACACGCAGGAGCAAGAGAAATTCACATAATATTCTATTCTTAGATTATTATACAGAGTTCATACACACTAATCACTTTATAAGTTCTTTACACAAGTACACCAGGAGTAGAAACCAACTACTATTAAAAAATTATTCTTGAACTTTTGTTGACAAAAGGGGCTGCTATCAACTCATCGCTCAACCCATCCCAGCTAGCTCCTACTTCAGATAATTACCTAAAAATTGTTAACAATAGTATGAGCATAAAATGCCCAGTAGATTACATTCTAATTTACTCTCAATCACCAATTAACAGTTACCCAATTATTTACTGAGAAACACAAATAACAGGACAATAGAAAGGATGCTCAAAATTAAGTAAACTCAGTCAAGAAAATCAACAGTAAATAATCTGAAGCAAGATAGGTAGTAAATAGTGTCATTTAATCAGTGAAATGGATTTAGATGAATGATCGGGTTAATAACAATCAAGGACTTAATACAATGTCAGTCAAATATTAGATAATTGAATTGTCAATTCAGTAACAATCAATCAACCTCTCAGTATGGTGTCATGCCATAACACTAGATCATTGCCTTCCGCGGCATTCAGTTAGAACATTCGGGCACTCCTCCCGGGACCAGATCAGGGCCCCATTGCATAGACATAAGTTCAGTTGGGTCTATGACCCCAGTAAATTACTTTCATGACAATTTAGTAATTAGAAATTACTCTTCAACCAACAAATTTTTAGAATGGAAAAGGAACCAATCTGTAGTTTGGCAGAATTATGGCATAGAAGAGGTATTTCGCTAAGCAATCGACAAGGTTTTGGTAAAACAAAGGTATTCACTAACAAATCTGACAGAGTCTCGACATAAGAGAGGGATGTGACTAACTAATCCAGTAGAGTTCTGGTATGATATAAGATTTCAACCCGACAATCTGACAACATTTTGGTATGAGAGAGGGACTCGGGTAATTAATCCGATAGCATTCCGACATAAGAGGGGAACTGGGGTAATCAATCTGACAGAGTTTTGGCATTTGAAAGATATAAAACTCGACATTTCAATAGAGTCACGACAAAGAAGAGGGTTAAAATCGACTAGACAAAGATAATCTCAATACGAAGAAGGATTGGAAGGAGTGTTAACTAATGATCTAGAGAGATTAGAAAGAAACCTACCTGCTGGCCGAAATCATCGAGAACCGACACTCCTTCTCCTTCCTCTTCCAACCCTTGCTTTGACCTCCCCTCTCCACCTTCACTTAGATGGGAGAAATGAAGGAGAGGGGGTGGTATTTATAGGAGGAGGGGAAGCATAAGATGAGGACACGTCCCCCCCAGAGGTGGCACAATCATGGGCTACCTTTCTCCGGATGTGGGACAAGTGTCCCTTTCTAGAGATTTCTAGGATTTTTAAATACTAATTCACTTGACCCCCTAACTTTTTTGTCATTAGCATTTTTACCTTTGACTTTTAGAAATTGGAGATATGTCCCCCCTCGATCGGCCGTTCAGGCCCCGAATGTTCTTCGATTGGGAATCCGATTGTGTCTCTGGGGGTCTATAGAAATTTCATCAGGGTCCCTAGAAAAATTAACATTTACATAAAACCCCCATATTTTTATAATTGTAGATATGCCATTCCTATTTACGTTTATACGTTTTCCTCTTATTTTATTTTGGGCTCAGTGTGAATAGGGATATATCCATATCCTTATCCTATTTCTTTACCAATATACTTACCTTTAGTAATATCCCTTACTCTTATCGTTTACCTTTAGTAGTATCCTTTAAAAATATCATTATTATTTATCATTAGTGATATCCTTTAACAATATCATTATTATTTATCATTAGTGATATCTTTTACTAATAACAATATCCTTTAGCACATTTTCAGTCGAGAAATGCATAATGCCCGGGCGCCCAGGCAAATGATTTGCTCGATCGCCCGGCTGGCGTAGCCCCCATTGAGCAGCCCACTACCCAATGAGGGCGGCGCTAGCCAGGCTAGCATTTCTCTTTTCAATCAGGGGTTAGATAGATCCAGATTTGCTTAATCTCTCCATTTGCCCACAAACTGCATTACAATTTCTCGACCACTTCTGAAAAAGACCATGAAACTATCTTAATCTCGGTGTGGGTTGCGACCATGATGTTGTCGCGTTCTGGTAGCGACGTGTTGACCTGTCGCAACCTTAATATGACGTTTGGGTTGCCTTTTCTACCTATTTCCAATTCCGACTTGGTTTGGGTTTGACACAGGGATGTTTGAAAAATAAAAACAAATGCTAGGGTGATCCAAATCAGATGAAACCACTTATCTTAGTTAGAGGACTTCCTATACATTGTACAATAACAAATAATCAATAAACAAAAGTCGTTTGGCAAGGTGATAAGATGTATTATGACTGTCTATGTGAATCTGACATAGTACTCATGTACAGAGTAATACTCTCTGTATAGACAAAAAAAAATTGGGGAAACTAGTGCCAAATGAAACTAGACTCATGGGGGAACAAGTTCTATGTTAAGTGCTCGATCTGGAGACGACTCCACAAAAAGATACAGAACTCGTAAGACAAGTCAGAGTTTAATAAAGACAACACAATGTTCTAATCATACTAGATTTAATTCGTGAAACCCACACGATAGAAATTGGGGAAAACAACAAGAACATGATATATGCACATGTATGCAAGCATGAAAGAGTTTAATTAGAGTTTGGCATGGAGATGACCTATCTTTTGGGTTGAATAAGATTCGTTCTCTAGAAAGCCCTAGTTTCGACCAGTTGGAGAACAATGTCCAATACTCACGAACTAATGGGTAGAAATTGGGCAAAATAGTACCATAAGAAACTAGACTCGAAGATCTTTCCAGGGGTGGTTTGCTAGGTTTGGTCGAGGTTTTACTAACCTTTGGTGATGATCTTGAAGGGGCTTGTTTGCAGGTCGCAAGTGAAGATGAGCACGAAGTTGTTTCTTGCTCTAGCTTTCTCCTAAAAAATTCGTGTAATCGAGGGAGGCGCTACTGCCAGAAAACCATGGAATCGGGGAGATCGTCGGCGGGAATCGTAATTTTGGAGTGCGAAATGAAGGTTTTTTGACTCTGAAACGACGTCTTATCGCCTGAGGAAATAAGGAGGTGACGGGCGCCTCTGAGTGCCGATTTCGAATTGGGGTCTTATAAGCGATTCTGATAACCGAGCAGAAAGTTATGCACGTTTGAGCAAAGGGGTGTTTGTATGCGATCACATCGACAGCCCGCGATCACGCTCCCAGAGAGGAATTTGGGCACCGGACCGGAAATCTCCGAATGTGACCTTGTGCCGACCGGTCGAAGTTCCGATTCCGAATTGGGGCATCGGGGGCCATTCCGATCACCGGGCGAACAAATATCTGCGTCCTACCCAAAGGGGTACGACAATCGGTGTACTAGTACACACGCTCTGCGGTGGAATTTCGGCCCTGGAATGGAATTCTGACAAATCAGTGCCCTATCGACCATCTCGGAGTGCCGATTCCGAATTGTGGTCACATAAGCGATTCCGATGCCCGGGCGAAAAGTTATGCCCAGTTCTTTCGCTGAAGGGGTGGGAATAAACCGGAGGGGGTGATTATACCGGCAATGTTCCTGCACCCATATCTACGACCTGGGGTGGAGATGTCGAGCCGAATTGAACACGACTTCTGATCGCCGTGATAGGCCGACTACGTGTGTTGGCCCCGACAGCGATTCGTATAATCGAGGGAGACGCTACTGCCAGGATACCTTAGAATCACGGAGATCGTCGGCTGGAATCACAATTTCGGAGTGCGAAACGAAGGTTTTTCGACCCCGAAACGATGTCTTATCGCCTGAGATATTAAGGGGGCGACGGGCGCCTCTGAGTGCCGATTTTGAATTGGGGTCTTATAAGCGCTTCTGATAACCGAGCAGAAAGTTATGCCCGTTTGAGCGAAGGAGTGTTTGTATACGATCACATCGGCAGCCCGCGACCACGCTCCCGGAGAGGAATTTGTGCACCGGATCGGAAATCTCCGAATGTGACCTTGTGCCGACCGGGTCGAAGTGCCGATTCCGAATTGGGGCATCGGGGGCCGTTCCGATCGCCGGGCGAACAAATATCTGCGTCCTACCCAAGGGGTACGACAATCGGTGTAGTAGTACACACTCCGCGGTGGAATTTCGGCCCCGGAACGCAATTCCGTGAAATCAGCGCCCTATCGACTGTCTCGAAGTGCCGATTCCGAATTGTGGTCACATAAGCGATTCTGATGCCCAGGCGGAAAGTTATGTCCAGTTCTTTCGCTGAAGGGATGGGAATAAACCGGAGGGGTGACTATATCGGCGATGTTCGTGCACCCATATCTACGACTTGGGGTGGACATCTCGAGCCGAGTTGAACACGACTTCCGATCGCCGTGATAGGCCGACTCCGTGTGTTGGCCCCGCCAGCGATTCACGTAATCGAGGGAGGCGCTACTGCCAGAAAACCTTGGAATCGGGGAGATCGTCAGTTGGAATCGCAATTTCGGAGTGCGAAATGAAGGTTTTTTTACCCCCGAACGACGTCTTAAAGCCTGAGGCTATAAGGGGGCGACGAGCGCCTCTAAGTGCCGATTCCGAATTAGGGTCTTATAAGCGATTCTGATAAACGAGCGGAAAGTTATGCCCATTTGAGCAAAGGGGTGTCTGTATGCGATCGCATCGGCAGCTCGCGACCACGCTCCCAGAGAGGAATTTGGGCGCCGGACCAGAAATCTCCGAATGCGACCTTGTGCCGACCGGGTCGAAGTGCCGATTCCGAATTAGGGCCTCGCGGGCCGTTTCGATCGCCGGGCGAACAAATATACACGTCCTACCCAAAGGGGTACGACAATCAGTGTACTAGTACACACGCTCTGTGGCAGAATTTTGGCCTTGAACTAGAATTCCGCAAAATCAGCGCACTGTCGATCGTCTCGGAGTGCCGATTCCGAATTGTGGTCACATAAGCGATTCTGATGCCCGGGTGGAACGTTATGCCCAGTTCTTTTGCTGAAGGGGTGGGAATAAACTGGAGGGGGTGACTATATCGGCGATGTTCGTGCACCCATATCTACGACCTGGGGTGGAGATCTCGAGCCGAGTTGAACACTACTTCCGATCGCCGTGATAGGTCGACTCCGTGTGTTGACCCCGCCAGTGATTCGCGTAATCGAGGGAGGTGCTACTGTCAGAAAACCTTGGATTTGGGGAGATCGTCTGCTAGAATCGCAATTTCAGAGTGCGAAACGAAGGTTTTTCGACCCTGAAATGATGTCTTATCGACTGAGGCTATAAGGGGGCGACGGGCACCTCTGAGTGCCAATTCCAAATTCGGGTGTTATAAGCGATTCTGATAACCGAGCGGAAAGTTATGCACGTTTGAGCGAAGGGGTGTCCGTATGCGGTCGCATCCGTAGCCCGCGACCACGCTCCCAGAGAGGAATTTGGGCGCAGGACAGGAAATCTTTGAATGTGACCTTGTGCTGACCGGGTCGAAGTGCGATTCCGAATTGGGGCCTCGCAGGCCGTTCCTATCGCCGGGCGAACAAATATATGCGTCCTACCTAAGGGGTACGACAATCGGTGTACTAGTACACACGCTCCTCGACGAAATTTCGGCCCCAGAACGGAATTCCGCGAAATCAGCGCCCTATCGACCGTCTCGGAGTGCTAATTCCGAATTGTGGTCACATAAGCGATTCCGATGCCCGGGAGGAAAGTTATGCCCAGTTCTTTCGCTGAAGGGGTGGGATAAACCGGAGGGGGTGATTATATCGGCGATGTTCGTGCACCCATATCTACGACCTGGGGTGGAGATCTCGAGCCGAGTTGAACACTACTTCCGATCTCCGTGATAGGTCGACTTCGTGTGTTGGCCCCGCCAGCGATTCACGTAATCGAGGAAGGCGCTACTGTCAGAAAACCTTGGAATCGGGAAGATCGTCGGCTGGAATCACAAATTTCGAAGTGTGAAACGAAGGTTTTTCGACCCCGAAATGACGTCTTATCGCCTGAGGCTATAAGGGGGTGACGGGCGCCTCTGAGTGACGATTCCAAATTGTGGTCTTATAAGCGATTCTGTTAACCGAGCGGAAAGTTATTGTCACGTCCCGAGAATTACGCAGCAGATATTATTAATTAAATTAAAGTCGATATCCCGAGACGTGAACAGTCGGCAAATAAGCCTCTAGCTAGCACGCACTAAATATGTATCAACACAAACATCATAATAGGGCCCAAATGTTGAACTCAATATAAATTGTATTCAATTGTATTCAAAATGGAAACTAGTACAAGACTAAGACTCAATAAAAGGGAAAATTACACTTATTCCTCACTTCCTACTACATTGTACTAACACTCGAAGTAAACTACTAAAACTAGACTCATAGTTGGAACGCTCTTCACTCGAACGCATTCCCATCCTCGACTTGCTCTTCCTCTTGCATTTCATAGTCACCTAGATTGGGTAAAAGTAGGGGATGAGCAAACTAGCCCAGTAGGATTTATATCTCAATGTGCGGGCAATGATATAAGTGATTAGCAATTTAGAACTAGGTAAGCACGATGAATGATATGCAAGTACGAATAAAACTCGTTAAAACATGATACATGAAAACAAGCTAGATGGAGTGAACAAGATAGAACAAGATTTAGAAGGATTAACAAGATAGAACTAGCAATAGATCACTTTGTACAAGCACGCAAGATTTTCACTTAATGTCAAGAACGTAAGATATCACTAATTGCATTAAATGCAGGATGGCCATATCACGCAAGTAAGCAAGCAAGAATGTACGAGCACGATCAAGTAACACTAATCCAGCACGTAGACACTAATGCACACCGAGAAAAGATCCATCAAGAATGTACACTAGAACATGTGTATGTGGTATTGTATCTATCATTCAACAAGCAAGCAGGACTCCCAGCGCAGATGTAACGCCAGTAATCATTATACCTCATGGTTAACAGTATATTTATGACTCGTCGTCATTGGGGCTAGACTGGAGCCCTTGGACACACGCCTTGCCCTGTCAGCAATCTCATGAAACATTTTAAATGTAGATACCCACAGCCATTAATAATGGCCAATGAGAGTTTCAATAAGTAAGCATATGTAATGTCTTGTTCATGATGATGATTGAGAATAAGTAATAAGTAAATTGAACATGATTTCATGAGAATAATGGTCAAGAGATAAATTTGGCAGCATAACGGTACGATTTATACTTTAATTCAATCTTTACTTTAATGGCTTTGGTCTAGATTGTAAATCACACTCACGAGAACAAGAAGAGAAAGGAAGTGCACGCTATCTCCAGGGAACTTCAATGGTACAACCAACTCGTCGGCCATGTGGGAATCCATGGTCAGAGGAGATTTACGGAGGCCTTGGTAAAAAGGTCGCTAGTCTACCGATTCGGAATGACCGGTAGAGAGTTTCCAATTTCCCAAGAAAGGGCTGCCTAACAGTGCGAGTGTGTAGTGCGGTACGCGTGTCTCAATTCACAACCATTGGTTTCAAACTCGCGGAAAGCACTTAACGTGATTGCACGAATTGAACAATGCACTTAACTACACATGGGTTTGCAAGATTTTAAGAACAATAATTATCATTTTAAACATGGTAGAACATTAGGAAGATTAAATCATAAGTAGCATGAATGGATCATAACATTTAAGGAGCACTTAGAATAGCATTCATGTAATTAAAGCTTTTAATTAGGTTAATCATTTTTAAGCGATTAAAATAACCACCATGCAATGATCAGACACAAAACATGTGAATTACACACTACATGTCATATTAACCAGACCTCGGGTGTAGCGGTTAGGTTTACAAGAAGGTAAGTGGGGGTTTAATGCAAAATCCTGAGATCGCGACAGGGGCATATAAGGATAGCGACAGGGCTGTCAGCCCGGGGTCAGATCGCGACAGGCTCCTATAAGGAAGGCAACAGGGGCTGTCAGGTCCGGGGTCAGATCGCGACAGGCCACAGCAAGGATCGCGACGGGTCGGGACCAGAAAGCGACAGGGTGTTGTGAAGAGCGCGACCGGGCGGTCAGATCAGGCAGCACGGTCGCGACGGAGCGCTTCGTCGCGATCAGATCGCGACAGTGTTGGGTGTCGCTACAAGACCTCAGAACGTGACCTATCGGGCCGTCGCCTTCACAGGGTCTGCGCCTGCTCCTGACAGAGCAAGGACATGTTCTTGGATTGCGGTCCAGAACTGCCATATATGGACACAGGGTGCTTCCGAAATAGAGAACAAATTGTATAGTGTATGAAAAATAACGAAACCAGTTTTAAAAAAACCTAGACATATAAGGGTACTTCCAGTAAATCAGAATTAGAAAATAAGGATGGTTTCGATAGGCTTTGATCAAGTCGAACACAACATCAGACCAAGTGTACCCTAAAACCGTAGTTTTGTGTAGCAACCCTATTACCATGCTTATAACTCTCTAACTAATGACATTTAAATAAAACGTTCAACACAAAACCTGAAGAGGATAACTAGTAGAATAACTTTCATGTTATGAGTTTACTCTAATTCGGTCTTGAATCACATGCAACATATGAAGAACAAAAAAATCCCTAACAGTGCATGACTTTGAGAAAATGCTTATAATTAAAAATCTACTCAATGAAATTCGATGAAACCAGAGGGCAATGAAAGCTAACTTGATGCTCTACACATTTGGTATAGGAGATGTTAATATTTGGCCCGAGAAAACCTACCTTTTGGGTTGATGAAGTCTCGTTCTTCCAGAAAACCCACGTTCAGACCACTTGGAGGAGAACGCTTAATACTCCGTGTATACTGCATGGAATTTGGGCATTCCACTTGGGTTAGGAAGTAGACTCGACCCTCTTTCCAGGGGTATAAGCCTTGCATGATGGGATTTAGGTTTGGCCTACCTTAGCTCGACTCCAAGAAGGTGGTTTGTGCAGGTCGCAGCAGACGAACGGGGAAGAAAGATGAGCTTCTGTGGTCGATCCACAGCTCCCTAGCCTTCAAGAACTCCTCCACACGACCCCAGCAAGTTCTAAAACTCGTACCTAGGGTTTGGTGAAGAGTATTTAAGTAACCATGGTGTTTAGGAGTCCTATTGTAACTAGGAAAGAAGGGTTGCGAGATTGGCATGTTGGTTTCCTATTTTTGATGATTTCTTCCTCCATTAGAGAGTCTTGGCCATCAAGCAACTTCCATGGATGGGTAGGCACAAATTTGTGTTGCTAAAAGTGCATAATTGCATCCCAATTAAACCATAATTATCCCTTTCTAATTTCAGCATATTTAGAGTTACGAATTTCCATGCATTTTCTAGCTTTATTTGATTTTTGGGTCATATGTGGTCCATTGGCCCAATTAAGATATTGGGTTATTAATATATAATGTTAGAAGCATTTCTAACATTTTTATTTAATTTATGATTGTGTCGTACGAATTTATTTGTGGAACACTTAGGAATAATGTGTGGGGTTGATTTCCCATTTTTACGGATTTTTCCTATGTGATTTAGCACATACGATAATGATTCGTATGATTTAAATACTCTGGTATTATGGAAATTATTTATTTCCATTTATTCAAATTTTTATATAGTTAAAATTTCTGGGGTACTACAGTTATGCTCATTTGAGCTAAGGAGTGTCCGTATGCGATCGCATCGGCAGCCCGCGACCACGCTCCCGGAGCAGAATTTGGGCGCCGGACCGGAAATCTTTGCGACCTTGTGCCGACCGGATCGAAGTGTCGATTCTGATTTGGGGCCTCGCGGGCTATTCTGATCACCGGGCGAACAAATATCTGCGTCCTACCCAAGGGGTACGACAATTGGTGTACTTGTAAACACGCTCCGCAGTGGATTTTCGGTCCCGAAACGAAATTCCGCGAAATCAACGCCCTGTCAAAAGTCTCGGAGTGCGGATTTTGAATTGTGGTCATATAAGCGATTCCGATGCTCGGGCGGAAAGTTATGCCCAGTTCTTTCGCTGAAAGGGTGGGAATAAACCGGAGGGGGTGACTATAACGACGATGTTCATCCAAGCATATCTACGACCTGAGGTGGAGATCTCGATCAGAGTTGGACACGACTTCCGATCGCCGTGATAGGTCGACTCAGTGTGATGGCCCCGCCAGCGATTCGCGTAATCGAGGGAGGCGCTACTGCCAGAACAACTTAGAATCGGGGAGATTGTCTGCTGGAATTGCAATTTTGGAGTGCGAAACGAAGGTTTTTCGACCCTCAAACGACGTTTTATTACCTATGGCAATAAGGTAGCGATGGGCGCCTCTGAGTGCCGATTCTGAATTCGGGTCTTATAAGCGATTCTGATAACCGAGTGGAAAGTTATGCATGTTTGAACGAGGGGGATTCCGTATGCGATCGCATCGGCGGCCCGCGACCACGCTCACGGAGAGGAATTTGGGCGCCGGACCGAAAATCTCCGAATGTAACCTTGTGCCGACCGGGTCAAAGTGTCGATTCTGAAATGGGGCCTCGCGGGCCGTTTCGATCGCCGGGCGAACAAATATTTGCATCCTACCCAAGGGGTACGACAATCGGTGTACTAGTACACACGCTCCACGGCAGAATTTCGGCCCCGAAATGGAATTCCGCGAAATCAACGCCCTGTCGACAGTCTCGGAGTGCGGATTCCAAATTGTGGTCAAATAAGCGATTCCGATACTCGGGCGAAATGTTATGCCCAGTTCTTTCGCTAAAAGGGTGGGAATAAAACGGAGGGGGTGACTATAACGGTGATGTTCGTGCAACCATATCTATGACCTGGGGTGGAGATCTTGAGCCGAGTTGAATACGACTTCCGATCGCAGTGATAGGCCGACTCCGTGTGTTGGCCCCGCCAGTGATTCGCTTAATCGAGGGAGGCCCTACTGCCAGAAAATCTTGGAATCGGGGAGATCGTCGGCTGGAATGGCAATTTCGGAGTGCGAAATGAAGGTTTTTCGACCCCGAAACAACGTCTTATCGCCTAAGGCTATAAGGGAGTGACGGACGCCTCTGAGTTCCGATTTCGAATTGGGGTCTTATAAGCGATTCTGATAACCGAGCGAAAAGTTATCCCCATTTGAGCGAAGGGGTGTCCGTATGCAATTGCATCGGCAGCCCGCGACCACCCTCCCGGAGAGAAATTTGGGCGTCGGACCGGAAATCTCAGAATGTTACTTGTGCCGACTGGGTCGAAGTGCTGATTTCGAATTGGGGCCTCGCTGGCCGTTCTGATTGCCGGGCGAATAAATATCCACGTCCTACCCAAGTGGTACGACAATCGTGTACTAGTACACACGCTCCGCAGCGGAATTTCGACCCTAAAATGAAATTCTGCGAAATCAACGCCCTGTCGACAGTCTTAGAGTGTCGATTCCGAATTGTGGTCACATAAGCGATTCCGATACCCGGCGGAAAGTTATGCCCAGTTCTTTCGCTGAAGGGGTGGAAATAAACCGGAGGGGGTGACTATATCGACGATGTTCGTGCACCCATATCTACGACCTGGGGTGGAGATCTCGAGCCGAGTTGAACACGACTTCTGATCGCCGTGATAGGCCGACTCTGTGTGTTGGCCCGCCAGCAATTCGCGTAATCGAGGGAGGCACTACTGCCAGAAAACCTTGGAATCAGGGAGATCGTCTGCAGGAATTGCAATTTCGGAGTGCGAAACGAAGGTTTTTCGACCCTCAAACGACGTTTTATTGCCTTTGACGAATTGGGGTCTTATAAGCGATTTTGATAACCTAGTGGAAAGTTATGCCTATTTGAGCGAATGGGTGTCCGTATGCGATCGCATCGGCAGCCCGCGACCACGCTCTCGGAGAGGAATTAGGGCGCCGGACCGAAAATCTCCGAATGTGACCTTGTGCCGACCGGGTCAAAGTGCCGATTCTGAATTGGGGCCTCGCGGGTCATTTCAATCACCGGGCGAACAAATATCCACGTCCTACCCAAGGGGTACGACAAGCGGTGTACTAGTACACACACTCCGTGGCGAAATTTCGGCCCCAGAATGGAATTTCGTGAATTCAACACCCTGTCAACCGTGTCGGAGTGCCGATTCCGAATTGTGGTCACATAAGCGATTCCGATGCCCGGGCGGAAAGTTATGCCTGGTTCTTTCGCTGAAGGGGTGGGAATAAACTGGAGGGGGTGACGATATTGGCGATGTTCGTTCAACCATATCTACGACCTGGGGTGAGATCTCGAGTGGAGTTGAACACGACTTCCGATCGCCGTCATAGGCCGACTCTGTGTGTTGGCCCCGCCAGTGATTTGCGCAATCGAGGCGGCGCTACTGCCAGAAAATCTTGGAATCGGGGAGATCGTCGGCTGGAATGGCAATTTTGGAGTGCGAAATGAAGGTTTTTCGACCCCAAAAGGATGTCTTATCGCCTGAGGCGCTAAGGGGGCGACGGGCGCCAATGAGTGCCGATTACGAATTGGTGTCTTATAAGCGATTCTGATAACCGAGCGAAAAGTTATGCATGTTTGAGCGAAGGGGTGTCCGTATGCGATCGCATCGGCAACCCGCGACCACGCTCCCGGAGAGGAATTTGGTTGCCAGACTGAAAATCTCCGAATGCGACCTTGTGCCGACCGGGTCGAAGTGCCGATTCCAAATTAGGGACTCGCGAGCCGTTCCGATCGCTGGGCGAACAAATATCCGCGTCCTACCCAAGGGGTACGATAATCGGTGTACGTACACACGCTCCGCGCTGGAATTTCGGCCCCGGAACGGAATTCTGCGAAATCAGCGACATGTCGACCGTCTCGGAGTGCCGATTCTGAATTGTGGTCAGATAAGTGATTTCGATGCCCGGGCGGAAAGTTATGCCCAGTTCTTACGCTGAAGGGGTGGGAATAAACTGGAGGGGGTGACTATATTGGCGATGTTCCTGCACCCATATCTATGACCTGGGGTGGACATCTCGAGCCGAGTTGAACACGACTTCCAATCGTTGTGATAGGCCGATTCCGTGTGTTGGCCTTGCCAGCGATTCGCGTAATCGAGGAGGCGCTACTGCCAGAAAACCTTGGAATCAGGGAGATCGTCGGCTAGAATCGCAAATTTGAAGTGCGAAACAAAGATTTTTTGACCCCGAAATGACGTATTATCGCCTGAGGCTTTAAAGGGGCAACGGGCGTCTCTGAGTGCCGATTCCGAATTGGGGTCTTATAAGTGATTTTGATAACCGAGTGGAAAGTTATGCATGTTTGAGCGAATGGGTGTCCGTATGCGATCGCATCGACAGCCCGAGACCACGCTCCCGGAGAGGAATTTGAGCGCCGGACCGAAAATCTCCGAATGTGACCTTGTGCCGACTGGGTCGAAGTGCCGATTCCGAATTGGGACCTCGCGGGCAGTTTCGATTGCCGGTGAACCAATATCCGCGTCCTACCCAAGGGGTACGACAATCGATGTACTAGTGCATACGCTCAGCGGTGGAATTTCGGCCCCGGAACAGAATTCTGCGAAATCAGCGCCCTGTCGTCCGTCTCAGAGTGCCGATTCCGAATTGTGGTCACATAAGTGATTCTGATGCCCGGGCGGAAAGTTATGTCTAGTTCTTTCGCTGAAGGGGTGGGAATAAAGCGAAGGGGGTGACTATATCATCGATGTTCGTGCACCCATATCTCTGACCTGGGGTGGAGATCTCGAGCCGAGTTGAACACGACTTCCGATCATCGTGGTAGGACGACTCCGTGTGTTGGCCCCGCCAGCGATTCGCGTAATCGAGGGAGGCGCTACTGTCAGAAAACCTTGGAATCGGGGAGATCGTCGACTGGAATCGCAATTTCGGAGTGCGAAACGAAGGTTTTTTGACCCTGAAACAATGTCTTATCGCCTGCGGATATAAGGGAGCGACGAGCGCCTCTGAGTTCCGATTCCGAATGATGTCTTATAAATGATTCTGATAACTGAGCGGAAAGTTATCCCTGTTTGAACGAAGGGGTGTCCGTATGCGATCGCATCGGCAGCTCGCGACCACCCTCCGGAGAGAAATTTGGGCGCCGAACTGGAAATCTCCGAATGTGGCCTTGTGCCGACCGGGTCGAAGTGCCGATTCTGAATTGGGGCCTCGCGGGCCGTTCCGATCGTCGGGCGAACAAATATCTACGTCCGACCGAAGGGGTACGACAAGTGGTGTACTAGTACACACACTCCGCGGCGAAATTTCGGCCCCAAAACGAAATTTCGTGAAATCAACGCCCTGTCAACCATCTCGGAGTGCCGATTCCGAATTGTGGTCACATAAGCGATTCCGATGCCCGGCGGAAAGTTATACCCAGTTCTTTTGCTGAAGGGGTGGAATAAACCGGAGGGGGTGACTATATCGGTGATGTTCGTGCAACCATATCTATGACCTGGGGTGGAGATCTCGAGCGGAGTTGAACACGACATCCTATCTCCGTGATAGGCCGACTCCGTCTGTTGGCCCCGCCAGCGATTCCCGTAATCGAGGGAGGCGCTACTGCCAGAAAACCTTGGAATTGGGGAGATCGTCGGCTCGAATCGCAATTTCGGAGTGCGAAACAAACATTTTTCGACCGCGAAACGTCGTCTTATCGCCTGAGGCAATAAAGGGGCGATGAGCGCCTCTGAGTGCCGATTCTGATTGGGGTCTTATAAGCGATTCTTATACCGAGCGAAAAGTTATACTCGTTCGAGCGATGGGGTGTCCGTATGCGATCGCATCGGCAGCCCGCGACCACGCTCCTGGAGAGGAATTTGGGCGCCGGACCGGAAATCTCCGAATGTGACCTTTTGCCGACCGAGTCGAAGTGCTGATTCCGAATTGGAGCCTAGCGGCCGTGTCGATCACCGGACGAACAAATATCCACGTCCTACCCAGGGGTACGACAATCGGTGTACTAGTGCGCACGCTCCGCCGCGGAATTTCGGCCCCGGAACAGAATTTCGCGAAATTAGCGCCCTGTCAACCGTCTTGGAGTGCCGATTCCGAATTGTGGTCACATAAGCGATTTCGATGCCCAGGTGGAAAGTTATGTCCAGTTCTTTCGCTGAAGGGGTGGGAATAAACCGGAGGGGGTTACTATATCGGCGATGTTCGTGCACCCATATCTACGACCTGGGGTGGAGATCTCGAGCCGAGTTGAACACGACTTTCGATCGTCGTGATAGGCCGACTCCGTGTGTTGACCCCGCCAGTGATTCGCGTAATCGCGGGAGGCGCTACTGCCAGAAAACATTGGAATCGAGGAGATCGTCAGCTGGAATCACAATTCAGAGTGCGAAACGAAGGTTTTTCGACCCCGAAATGACGTCTTATTGCCTGAGACATAAAAGGGGCGACGAGCGCCTCTAAGTGCCGATTCTGAATTGGGGTCTTATAAGCGATTCTGATAACCGAGCGGAAAGTTACGCCCGTTTAAGCGAAGGGGTATCCGTATGCGATCACATCGGCAACCCGCGACCACGCTCCAGGAGAGGAATTTGGGAGCCGGACCGGAAATCTTCGATGCGTCCTTGTGCCAACCGGGTCGAAGTGTCGATTCTGAATTGGGGCCTCGCAGGCCGTTCCGATCGCCGGGCGAACAATATCCGCTTCCTGCCCAAGGGGTACGACAATCGATGTACTACTACACATGCTCTGCAGCAGAATTTTGGCCCCGGAACAGAATTCTGTGAAATCAGGGCCCTGTCGACCATCTAAGAGTGCCGATTCTGAATTGTGGTCACATAAGCGATTCCGATGCACGGGCGAAAAGTTATGTCCAGTTCTTTCGCTGAAGGGGTGAGAATAAACCGGAGGGGGTGACTATATCGGCGATGTTCGTGCACCCATATCTATGACCTGCGGTGAAGATCTCGAGCCGAGTTGAACACGACTTCCGATCTCCGTGATAGGCCGACTCCGTATGTTGGCCCCGCCAGTGATTTGCGTAATCGAGGGAGGCCCTACTGCCAGAAAACCTTGGAATTGGGGTGATCGTCGGCTGGAATCGCAATTTTGGAGTGCGAAACGAAGGTTTTTCGACCCCGAAACAATGTCTTATCGCCTGAGGCTATAAGAGAGCGACCGGAGCCTCTCAGTTTCGATTCCGTATTGGGGTCTTATAAGCGATTCTGATAACCGAGCGGAAAGAAATTTGAGCGCCGGACCGAAATCTCCGAATGTGACCTAGTGCCGACCGGGTCGAAGTGCCGATTCCGAATTGGGGCCTCGTGGGCCGTTTCGATTGCCGAGCGAATAAATATCTGCGTCCTACCCAAGGGGGACGACAAGCGGTGTACTAGTACACACACTCCGCGGTGTACTAGTACACACACTCCGCGATGAAATCAACGCCCTGTCAACCGTCTCGGAGTGTCGATTCCGAATTGTGGTCACCTAAGCGATTCGATGCCGGGGCGGAAAGATATGCCCAGTTCTTTCGCTGAAGGGGTGGGAATAAACCGGAGGGGGTGACTATATTGGTGATGTTCGTGCAACCATATCTACAACTTGGGGTGGAGATCTCGTGCGAAGTTGAACACGACTTCTGATCGACGTGATAGGCCGACTCCGTGTTGGCCCCGCCAGCGATTCGCGTAATCGAGGGTGGCGCCACTGCCAGAAAACCTTGGAATCGGGGAGATCGTCGGCTAGAATCGTAATTTTAGAGTGTGAAACGAAGGTTTTTCGAACCCAAACGACGTCTTATCGCTCGAGACATAAGGTGGTGACGGGCACCTCTGAGTGCCGATTCCGAATTGGGGTCTTATAAGCGATTCGGATAACCGAGCGGAAAGTTAAGCTCGTTTGAGCGAAGGGGTGTCCGTATGCAATCGCATCAGCAGCCCGCGACCATGCTCCCGCAGTGGAATTTGGGTGTCGGACCGGAAATCTCTGAATGCGACCTTGTGCCAACCGGTCGAGTGCCGATTCGGAATTGGGGCCTTACGGGCCGTTCCGATTGCCGAGCAAACAACATCCGCGTTCGACCCAAGGGGTACGACAATCGGTGTACTAGTACACACGCTCCGCGGCGGAATTTTGGCCCCTGAACGAAATTCCGCGAAATCAGTGCCTTGTCAACTGTCTCAGAGTGTCGATTCCGAATTGTGGTCACATAAGCGATTCCGATGCCCAGGAAGAAAGTTATGCCCAATTCTTTCGCTGAAGGGGTAGGAATAAACTGGAGAGGGTGACTATATCGGATGTTTTTCGCCATATCTATGACCTGGGGTGGAGATCTCGAGCCGAGTTGAACACGACTTCCGATCGCCGTAATAGGCCGACTCGTGTGTTGGCCCCGCTAGTGATTCGCATAATCGAGGGAGGTGCTAATGCTAGAAAAATGGTGATCGACGGTTGGAATTGCAATTTCAGAGTGCGAAGCGAAGATTTTTCGACCACAAAACGACGTCTTATCGCCTGAGACATTAACGGGGCGACGGGCGCCTCTGAGTGCCGATTTTGAATTGGGGTCTTATAGGCGATTCTGATAACCGAGCGGAACGTTATTCCCGTTTAAGCGAAGGGGTGTCCGTATGCGATCGCATCGGTAGCCCGCGACCACGCTCCCGGGAAGAAATTTGGGCGCCGGACCGGAAATCTCCGAATGCGACCTTGTGCCGACCGGGTCGAAGTTCGATTCCGATTGGGGCCTTGCGAGCCGTTTCCGATCGCCGGGCGAACAAATATCCGCGTCATACCCAAGGGGTATGACAATCGGTGTACTAGTACACACGCTCCGTGATGGAATTTCTGCCCGAAACGGAATTCCGCAAAATCAGCACATTGTCGACCATCTCGGAGTGCCGATTTCGAATTGTGGTCACATAAGTGATTCCGATGCCCGGCGGAAAGTTATGCTCAGTTCTTTCGATGAAGGGGTGGGAAAACCGGACGGGGTGACTATATCGACGATGTTCGTGCCCCCATATCTACGACCTGGGGTGGAGATCTCAAGCCGAGTTGAACATGACTTTCGATCGCTGTGATAGGCCGACTCCATGTGTTGGCCCTGCTAGTGATTCGCGTAATCGAGGGAGGCGCTACAGCTAGAAAAATTGTGATTGTCGGCTGGAATCTCAATTTGGAGTGCGAAATGAAGGTTTTTCGACCCCGAAATGACGTCTTATCGCCGGAGACATTAAGGGGGTGACGGGCGTCTCTCAGTGCCGATTCCGAATTAGGGTCTAATAAGAGATTCTGATAACCGAGTGGAAAGTTATGTCCGTTTGAGCAAATGGGTGTCTGTATGCGATCGCATCGGCATCCCGCGACCACGCAACCAGAGAGGAATTTGGGCGATGGACCGGAAATCTCCGAATGCGACCTTGTGTTGACCGGTCGAAATGCCGATTCCGAATTGGGGCCTCGCGGGCCGTTCAATTGCCGGGCGAACAATATCTGCGTTATACACAAGGAGTACGACAATCGGTGTATTAGTACACACGCTCGCGCGGTGGAATTTTAGTCTCGAAACGGAATTCCACGAAATCAGCGCCTGTCAACCGTCTCGGAGTGCCGATTTCGAATTGTGGTCACATAAGCAATTCCGATTCCCGGGCGGAAAGTTATGCCCAATTCTTTCGCTGAAGGGGTGGGAATAACCGGAGGGGGTGACTATATCGGCGATGTTCGTGCACCATATCTATGACCTGGGGTGGAGATCTCGAGCCGAGTTGAACATGACTTCCGATCTCCGTGATAGGACGACTCCATGTGTTGGCCCCGCCAACGTTCCTATAATCGATGAAGGCGGTACTTCCAGAAAACCTTGGAATCAGGGAGATCATCGGATGGAATCGCAATTTCGGATTGCGAAATGAATGATTTCGACCCCAAACGATGTCTTATTACCTGAGACATTAAGGGGTGACGACCGCCTCTGAGTTCCGAATCCGAATGGGGTCTTATAAGCGATTCTGATACCGAGCGGAAAGTTATGCCCGTTTAAGCGAAGGGGTGTCCGTATGCGATCGCATCGGCAGCCCGCGACCACGCTCCAGAAAGGAATTGGGCGCCGGACCGGAAATCTCCGAATGCGACCTTGTGCCGACCGGTCGAAGTGCCGATTCCGAATTGGGGCCTCGCGGGCCGTTCTAATCGCCGGGCGAACAATATTCGCGTCCTTCCCAATGGGTACGACTATCGGTGTACTAGTACACACGCTCCGCCGCCGAATTCGGCCACGAAATGGAATTCCGCAAACAGCTCCCTGTCGACCGTCTCAGAGTGCCGATTCTGAATTGTGGTCACATAAGTGATTCCGATGTTCAGGCGGAAAGTTATGCCCAGTTCTTTCGCTGAAGGGGTGGGAATAAACGGAGGGGGTGACTATATCGACGATGTTCGTGCACCCATATCTACGACCTGGGGTGGAGATCTCGAGCCAAGTTGAACACGACTTCCGATCTCCGTGATAGGCCGACTCCGTGTGTTGGCCCCGCCAGCGATTCGCGTAATCGAGGGCGGCGCTACTGCCAGAAAACCTTGGAATCGGGTAGATCGTCGGTTGGAATCGCAATTTTGGAGTGCGAAATGAATGTTTTTCGACCCCAAAATGGCATCTTATCTCCCGAGACATTAACGAGGCAACAGACGCCTCTGAGTGTCGATTCCGAATTGGGGTCTTATAAGCAATTTCTGATAATCGAGCGGAAAGTTATGCCCGTTTAAGCGAAGGGGTGTCTTTATGCGATCGCATCGGCAGCCCGCGACCACGCTCCGGAGAGGAATTTGGGCGCGGGCTGGAAATCTCCGAATGCGACCATGTGCCGACCGGGTCGAAGTGCCGATTCCGAATTGGGGCCACGCGAGCCGTTCTGATCGTCGGATGAACAAATATCTGCGTCCTACCAAGGGGTACGACAATCGGTGTACTAGTACACACGCTCCGCGGCGGAATTTCGGCCCGCAAATGGATTTTTGCGAAATCAGTGCCCTGTCGACCGTCTCGGAGTGCCGATTCCGAATTGTGCTCACATAAGCAATTCCGATGCCCGGGCGGAAAGTTATGCCCAGTTCTTTCGCTGAGGGGGTGGGAATAAACCGGAGGTGGTGACTATATCGACGATGTTCGTGCATCCATATCTCGACCTGGGGTGGAGATCTCGAGCTGAGTTGAACACGACTTCCGATCGCCGTGATAGGCCGACTCCGTTGTTTTCTCCGCGAGCGATTCGCGTAATCGAGACAGGCGCTAATGATAGAAAACCTTGGAATCGTGGAGATCGTCGGTTGGAATCGCAATTTTGGAGTGTGAAACAAAGGTTTTTCGACCCCGAAACAACGTCTTATCGCCTACGGCAATAATGGGGCGACGAGCGCCTCTGAGTGCCGATTCCGAATTGGGGTCTTATAAGCGATTCTTATAATGAGCGGAAAGTTATGCCCGTTGAGCCAAGGGGTGTCCGTGTGCGATCGCATCGGCAGCCCGCGACCACGCTCCCAGAGAGGAATTTGGGTGCTGGACCAGAAATCTCCGAATGCGACCTTGTGCCGACCGGGTCGAAGTGTCGAATCCGAATTGAGGCCTCGCTGCCGTTCCGATCCCCGGGCGAACAATATCCGCGTCCTACCGAAGGTGTACGACAAGCATGTGTACCAATACACACGATGCGGCGGAATTTCGGTTCCGAACGGAATCTCGCAAACTTAGCTAGGGGTGTTCAAATTATGGTCCAAACTAAAAAACCGAACCGAACCGGCCACTTCGGTTCGGTTTGAGATATCACAAAGTTCGGTTCGGTTTCAGGTTTGGAAACCGAAATGAACCAAATATGTATATATAATTTAATTAATAATAAATTTTTACAGAAAAACTACTTGTAGCGCAGTGGTTCGTGGCGTTGCGCTAGCGCGACCTCCCCATGGAGGTCGCGAGATCGAATCTCGCTTTAAGCGTTTGTTTTCTGCATATTTTCAAGAAAATATACGGATATAATTAATTAATAGTACATATATACTTAAAGTGTGCTGGTGGCG
Source organism: Colocasia esculenta (assembly GCA_014218235.1). Lineage (NCBI taxonomy): Eukaryota > Viridiplantae > Streptophyta > Magnoliopsida > Alismatales > Araceae > Colocasia > Colocasia esculenta. Next base: position 27,688 of record JACBKR010000556.1, read on the forward strand.
CAGTGGTTTGAACCTGGGCGGCTTCTCCTCCCGCGGAGGTCGCAAGATCCATTCTCGCGGCCGCCCGCGTAAACGTTTTTTTTATTTTTTTTTTTTATTTTGGTTCAACTAGTTCGGTTCGGTTTGCTACAGTAATCGGTTTGGTTCAGTTTGTTGAAAAATGAGGGGTGAACCGGACCGAACCGGACCGTGTTCACCCCAAAATTAGCGCCTTGTCGACCGTCGGAGTGCCGATTCCGAATTGTGGAATATAAGCGAGTCCGATGCACGGGCGGAAAGTTATGCCCAGTTCCTTCGCTGAGGGGGTTGGAATAAACGAAGGGGGGGACTGTATCGGCGATGTTCATGCACCCATATATACAACCTGGGGTGGAGATCTCGAGCCGAGTTGAACACGACTTCCGATCACCGTGATAGGCCTACTCCGTGTGTTGGCCCCGCCAGCGATTCACGTAATTGAGGGAGGCGCTACTGCCAGAGAAAAATTGGAATCAGGGAGATCGTCGGCTGGAATTGTAATTTCGGAGTGCGAAACGAACGTCTGTCGACCGTGAAATGAGTCTGATCGCCTGAGGCAATAAAGGCGCGACAGGCGCCTCTGAGTGCCAATTCCGAATTAGGGTCTTATAAGCGATTCTGATAACCGAGCGGAAAGTTATGCATGTTGAGTGAAGGGGTGTCCGTATGCGATCGCATCGGCAGCCCGCAACCACGCTCCGAGAGGAATTTGGGAGCCGGACCGGAAATCTCTGAATGCGACCTTGTGCCGACCGTGTCGAAGTGCCGATTCCGAATTGGGGCCTTGCGGGCCGTTCCGATCACCGGGCGAACAAAATATCCCGTCCTACCCAAGGGGTACGACAATCGGTGTACTAGTACACATGCTCCGCGGCGGAATTTCGGCCTAGAAATGGAATCTCGTGAAATCAGCGCTCTGTTGACCATCTCTGAGTGACGATTCTGAATTGTGGTCACATAAGCGATCCGATGCCCGGGCGGAAACTTATGCCCAGTTCTTTCGCTGAGGGGGTGGGAATAAACGGAGGGGGGTGACTATATCGGCGATGTTCGTGCACCCATATCGACGAACTGGGCTGGAGATCTCGAGCTGAGTTGAACACGACTTCCGATCACCGTGATAGTCTGACTCCGTGTGTTGGCCCCGCCAGCGATTCGCGTAATCGAGGGAGGCGCTACTGCCAGAAAACCTTGGAATCGGGGAGATAGTCGGCTGGATCGTAATTTTGGAGTGCGAAACGAAAGTTTTTCGACCCCGAAATGACGTCCTATCGGCTGAGGCGATAAGGGGGCGATGGGCGCCTCTGAGTGCCAATTCTGAATTGGGGTCTTATAAGCGATTCTGATAACCGAGCGGAATGTTATGCCCGTTTGAGCCAAGGGGTGTTTATGTGCGATCGCATCAGCAGCCTGCGACCACACTCCCGAGAGGAATTTGGGCGCCGGACCGGAAATATCTGAATGCAACCTTGTGCCGACCGGGTCGAAGTGCTGATTCCGAATTGGGGCCTCGCGGGCCGTTCTGATCACCGGGCGAACAAATATCCCCGTCCTCCCCAGAGGTACGACAATCAGGTACTAGTACACACGCTCTGCGGCAGAATTTCGGCCCAGGAACGGAATCCTGTGAAATCAGCGCTCTGTCGACCGTCTCCGAGTGCCAATTCCGAATTGTGGTCACATAAGCGATTCCGATTCCCGGGCGGAAAGTTATGCCTGGTTCTTTCGCTGGGGGGGCCCATAAACTGGAGGGGTGGACTGTACGGCGATGTTCGTGCACCCCTATATACGACTTGGGGTGGAGATCTCGAGCCGAGTTGAACACGACTTTCGATCGCCGTGATAGGCCGACTCTGTGTGTTGGCCCATCCAGCGATTCGCGTAATTGAGGGAGGCGCTATTGCCAGAAAACATTTGAATCAGGGAGATCGTCGGCTAGAATCGTAATTTCGGACTGCGAAACGAAGGTTTTTCGACCCTGAAATGACGTATTATCGCTGGAGGCAATAAGTGGGCAACAGGCCTCTCTGAGTGCCGATTCTGAATTGGGATCTTATCAGCGATTCTGATAACCGAGCGGAAAGTTATGCCCGTTTGAGCGAAGGGGTGTCCATATGCGATCGCATCTGCAGCCGCGACCCGCTCACGGAGAGGAATTTGGGCGCCGGACCGAAAATCTCCGAATGTTACCTTGTGCCGACCCAAGCGATACGACAATAGGTGTACTAGTACACCTCTCCGTGGGGGAATTTCGGCCACGAAAAGGAATTTCGCGAAATCAGCGCCCTGTCGAATGTCTCGGAGTGCCGATTGCGAATTGTGGTCACATAAGCGATTCCGATGCCCGGGCAGAAAGTTATGCCCATTATTTCGCTGAGGGTGTGTGAATAACCAGAGGGGGTGACTATATCGGCGATGTTCGTGCACCCATATCTACGACCTGGGGTGGAGATCTCGAGCCGAGTTGAACACGACTTCCGATCGCCGTGATAGGCCGACTCCGTGTGTTGGCCCCGCCAGCGATTCGGGTAATCGAGAGAGGCGCTACTGACAGAAAACCTTGGAATCGGGGAGATCGTCGGCTGGAATCGTAATTTCGAAGTGCAAAACGAATGTTTTTCGACCCTGAAACGACGTCTTATCGCCTGAGGCGATAAGGGGCGACGGGCGCCTCTGAGTGCTGATTCCGAATTGGGCTCTTATAAGCGATTCTTATAACCGAGCGGAAGTTATGCCCGTTTGAGCCAAGGGGTGTCCGTGTGCGATCGCATCGGCAGCCTGCGACCACGGTCCCGGAGAGGAATTTGGGCGTCGGACCGAAAATCTCCGAATGCGACCTTGTGCTGACTAGGTCATAGTTCCGAATCTAATTGGGGCCTCGCGGGCCGTTCCGATCGCCGGGCGAACAAATATATGCGTCCTACCAAGGTCTACGACAATAAGTGTACCAGTACACATGCTCCGCGCGGCGGAATTTCAGCCCCAGAATGGAATCTCGCGAAATCAGCGCCCTGTCGACCGTCTCGGAGTGCCGATTCTGAATTGTGGTCACATAAGCGATTCTGATGCCCGGGCGGAAAGTTATGCCCAGTTCCTTCGCTGAGGGGTGGGAATAAACCGGAGGGGGTGACTGTATCGGCGATGTTCGTGCACCCATTAATACAACCTGGGGTGGAGATCTCGAGCCGAGTTGAACACAACTTCCAATCGCCGTGATAGGTCGACTCTGTGTTTTGGCCCCGCCAGCAATTCACGTAATTGAGTGAGGCGCTACTGCCAGAAACATTGGAATCGGGGAGATCGTCGGTTCGAATCGCAATTTCAGAGTCGGAACGACATTTTTCGACCCCGAAACGACGTCTTATTGCCTGAGGCAATAATGCGGCGACATGCGCCTCTGAGTGCCGATTCCGAATGTGGTCTTATAAGCGATTCTTATAACCGAGCGAAAAGTTATGGCCGTTCGAGCGAAGGGGTGTCCGTATGCGATCGCATCGGCAGCCCGCGACCACGCTCCCGGAGAGGAATTTGGGCGCCAGACCAGAATCTCTGAAAGTGACCTTGTGCCGACCGGGTCGAAGTGCCGATTCCAAATTGGGGCCACGCCGGCCGTTGTGATCGTCGGGAGAACAAATATTTGCATCCTACCCAAGGGGTACGACAATCGGTGTACTAGTACACACCTCCGCGGCGGAATTTTTGCCCCAGAACGGAATCCCGCAAAATCAGCGCCCTGTCGAACGTCTCGGAATGCCGATTCCGAATTGCGGTCACATAAGCGATTCCGATGCCCGGGCGGAAAGTTATGCCCAGTTCTTTCGCTGAAGGGGTGGGAATAAACTGGAGGGGGTGACTATATCGGCGATGTTCGTGGCACCCATATCTACGACCTGGGGTGGAGATCTCAAGCCGAGTTGAACACGACTTCTGATCGCTGTGATAGGTCGACTCCATGTGTTGGCCCTGCCAGCGATTCGCGTAATCGAGGGAGGCGCTTATGCCAGAAAACCTTGGAATCGGGGAGATCATCGACTAAAATCGTAATTTTGGAGTGCGAAACAAAGGTTTTTCGACCCCGAAACGACGTCTTAATCGCCTGAGGCAATAAAGGGGCGATGAGCGCCTCTGAGTGCCGATTCCGAATTAGAGCCTTATAAGCGATTCTTATAACCGAGCGGAAAGTTATGCCCGTTTGAGCGAAGGGGTGTCCGTATGCGATCGCATCGGCAGCCCGCGACCACGCTCCCAGAGAGGAATTTGGGCGCCGAACTGGAAATCTCTGAATGCGACCTTGTGCCGACCGGGTCGAAGTGCCGAATCCGAATTGGGGCCTCGCGGGACGTTCTGATCGTCGGGTTCCGGGGCTGAAATTCCGCCGCGGAGCGTGTGCACTAGTACACCGATTATCGTACCCCTTGGGTAGGACGCGGATATTGGTTCGCCCGGCGATCGAAACGGCCCGCGAGGCCCCAATTCGGAATCGGCACTTCGACCCGGTTGGCACAATGTCACATTCAGAGATTTCCGCTCCAGCGCCCAAATTCCTCTCCGGGAGCGTGGTCGCGGACTGCCAATGCGATCGCATACGGACACCCATTCGCTCAAACGGGCATAACTTTCCACTCGGTTATCAGAATCGCTTATAAGACCCCAATTCGGAATCGACACTCAGAGGAGCCCGTTGCCCCCTTAATGTCTCAGGCGATAAGACGTCGTTTTGGGGTCGAAAAAGCTTCGTTTTGCACTCCGAAATTGTGATTCCAGCCGATGATCTCCCTGATTCTAAGGTTTTCTGGAAGTACCACCTTCCTCGATTACGCGAATCGCTGGCGGGGCCAACACACGGAGTCGGCCTATCACGGTGATCGGAAGTCGTATTCAACTCGGCTCGAGATCTCCACCCCAGGTCATAGATATGGTTGCACGAACATCACCGTTATAGTCACCCCCTCCAGTTTATTCCCACCCTTTCAGTGAAAGAACTGAGCATAACTTTCCACCCGGGTATCCGAATCACTTATTTGACCACAATTCAGAATCCGCACTCCGAGACTGTCGACAGGGTGTTGATTTTGCGGAATTCTATTTCGGGGCTGAAATTCTGCCGCGGAGCGTGTGTACTAGTACACTGATTGTCGTACCCCATGGGTAGGACGGAGATATTTGTTCGCCCGGCGATCGGAACGGACCGCGGGGCCCCAATTAGGAATCGACACTTTGACCCGGTCGGCACAAGGTTGCATTCGGAGATTTCCGGTCCGGCGCCCAAATTCCTCAATGTGAGCGTGGTCGCGGGCCGCCGATGCGATCGCATACGGACACCCCTTCGCTCAAACGGGCATAACTTTCTGCTTGGTTATCAGAATCGCTTATAAGACCCCAATTCGGAATCGGCACTCAGAGGCGCTCGTCGCCATAAGACGTCATTTGGGGGTCGAAAAACCTTCGTTTCGCACTCTAAAAATGTGATTCCAAGGTTTTCTGGCAGCAGCGCCTCCCTCGATTACGTGAATCGCTGACGGGGCCAACACACGGAGTCGGCCTATCAGGGCGATCGGAAGTCGTGTTCAACTCGGCTCGAGATCTCCACCCCAGGTCGTAGATATGGGTGCACGAACATCGCCGATATAGTCACCCCCTCCGGTTTATTCCCACCCCTTCAGCGAAAGAACTGGGCATAAATTTCCGCCAGGGAATCAGAATCGCTTATGTGACCACAATTCAGAATCAGCACTCCTAGACGGTGGACAGAGCGCTGATTTTGCGAAATTCCGTTTCGGGGACGAAGTTCCGCCGCAGAGCGTGTGTACTAGTACGCCGATTGTCGTACCCCTTTGGTAGGACGCATATATTTTGTTCGCCCGGCGATCAGAACGGCCCGCGAGGCCCCAATTCAGAATTGACACTTCGACCCGGTCGGCACAAGGTCACATTCAGAGATTTCCGGTCCGGCGCTCAAATTCCTCTCCGGGAGCGTGGTCGCGGGCTGCCGATGCAATCGCATACGGACACCCATTCGCTCAAACGGGCAAAACTTTCCACTCGATTATCAGAATCGCTTATAAGACCAAAATTTAGAATCGGCACTCAGCGCCTGTTGCTACCTTATTGCCATAGGCAATAAAACGTCGTTTGAGGGTCGAAAAACCTTCGTTTTGCACTCCGAAATTGCAATTCCAGCAGACGATCTCCCCGATTCCAAGGTTTTCTGGCAGTAGCACTTCCCTCGATTACGCGAATCGTTGTCGGGGCCAACACACAGAGTCGGCCTATCACGGCGATCGGAAGTCGTGTTCAACTCGGCTCGAGATCTCCACCCCAGGTCGTAGATATGGGTGCACGAACATCGCCGATATAGTCACCCCCTCTGGTTTATTCCCACCCCTTCAGCGAAAGAACTGGGAATAACTTTCCGCCCGGGTATCGGAATCGCTTATGTGAAAACAATTCGGAATCGGCACTCCAAGACTGTCGACAGGGCGTTGATTTCGCGGAATTCTGTTTTAGGGCCGAAATTCCGCCGCGGAGCGTGTGTACTAGTACACCGATTGAAGTACCACTTGGGTAAGACGCGGATATTTGTTCGCCCGGCGATCGGAACGGCCCGCGAGGCCCCAATTCGGAATCGGCACTTCGACACAGTCGGCACAAGGTCGTATTCGGAGATTTCCAGTCCGGCACCCAAATTCCTCTCCGGGAGCGTGGTCGCGGGCTGCCGTTGCGATCGCTTACGAACACCCCTTCAATCAAACAGGCATAACTTTCCGATCGGTTATCAGAATCACTTATAAGACCCCAGTTCGGAATTGGCACTTAGAGGCACCCGTCGCCCCTTTATGTCTCACGTGATAAGACGTCATTTCGGGGTCGAAAAACTTCGTTTCGCACTCTGAAATTGCGATTCCAGCCGACGATCTCCCCGATTCCAAGGTTTTCTTGCAGTATCGCCTCCCTCGATTACGCGAATCGCTGACGGGGCCAACACAAAGAGTCGTCCTATCACGACGATCGGAAGTTGTGTTCAACTCGGCTCGAGATCTCCACCCCAGGTCGTAGATATGGGTGCACGAACATCGCCGATATAGTCACCCCCTCCGGTTTATTCTCACCCCTTCAGCGAAAGAACTGGACATAACTTTCCGCCCGGCATCGGAATCGCTTATGTGACCACAATTTTGAATCGGCACTCCGAGACGGTCGACAAGGCGCTATTTTCGCGGAATTCCTTTCGGGGCCAAAATTTGCCGCGGAGCGTGTGTACTAGTACACCGATTGTCATACCACTTGGGTAGGACGCAGATATTTGTTCACCCGGCGATCGGAACGGCCCACGAGGCCCCAATTCGGAATCGACACTTCGACCGGTCAGTTCAAGGTCGCATTCAGAGATTTTCGGTCCGGCACCCAAATTCCTCTCCGGGAGCGTGGTCGCGGCTGCCGATGCGATCGCATACGGACACCCCTTCACTCAAATAGGCATAACTTTCCCCTCGGTTATCAAAATCGCTTATAAGACCCCAATTCGGAATCGGCACTCAGAGTCGCTCGTTGCCCCTTTAATGTCTCAGCGATAAAACGTCGTTTCTGGGTCGAAAAACCTTTGTTTCGCATTTCAAAATTATGATTCTAGCCGACGATCTCCCCGATTCCAATGTTTTCTAGCAGTAGCGCCTCCCTCGATTACACGAATCGCTGGCGGGGACAACACACGAAATCGACCTATCACAATGATCAGAAGTCGTGTTCAACTCGGCTCGAGATGTTCACCCCAGGTCATAGACATGGGTGCACGAACATCGCCGATATAGTCACCCCCTCCGGTTTATTCCCACCCCTTCCGCGAAAGAACTGGGCATAACTTTATGCCCGGCATCGGAATCACTTATGTGACCACAATTCGGAATCAGCACTCCGAGACGGTCGACTGGCGCTGATTTCGCAGAATTTTGTTCCAGGGCCGAAATTCCGCCGCGAAGCGTGTGTACGTACACCGATTGTCGTACCCCTTGGGTAGGACGTGGATATTTGTTCGCCCGGCGATCGGAACGGCTCGCGAGTCCCCAATTCGGAATCGGCACTTCGACCGGTCGGCACAAGGTCGCATTTGGAGATTTTCGGTCTGGCAACCAAATTCCTCTCCGGGAGCATGGTCGCGGGTTGCCGATGCGATCGCATACGGACACCCCTTCGCTCAAACAGGCATAACTTTCCGCTCAGTTATCAGAATCGCTTATAAGACCCCAATTCGTAATCGGCACTCAGTGGCGTCCGTCGCCCCCTTATCGCCTCAGGCGATAAGATGTCGTTTTGGGGTCGAAAAACCTTCATTTCGCACTCTCAAATTGCCATTCCAACCGACAATCTCCCCGATTCCAAGATTTTCTGGCAGTAGCGCCTCCCTCGATTGCGCAAATCACTGGCGGGGACAACACACAGAGTCGGCCTATCACGGAGATCGGAAGTCGTGTTCAACTCCGCTCGAGATCTCCACCTCAGGTCGTAGATATGGTGCACGAACATCGCCGATAGTTTATTCCACCCCTTCAGCGAAAGAACCAGACATAACTTTCCGCCCGGGCATCGGAATCGCTTATGTGACCACAATTCGGAATCGGCACTCCGACACGGTTGACAGGGCATTGATTTCACGAAATTTTGTTCCGGGGCCGAAATTTCGCCATGGAGTGTGTGTACTAGTACACCGCTTGTCGTACCCCTTGGGTAGGACGTGGATATTGTTTGCCCGGTGATCGGAACGGCCCGCGAGGCCCCAATTCGGAATCGGCGTTTTGACCCGGTCGGCACAAGGTCACATTCGGAGATTTCTGGTCCGGCGCCCTAATTCCTCTCTGGGAGCGTGGTCGCGGGCTGCCGATGCGATCGCATACGGACACCCATTCGCTCAAACGGGCATAACTTTCCACTCGGTTATCAGAATCGCTTATAAGACCCCAATTCGGAATCGGCACTCAGCGCCCGTCGCGACCTTATTGCCATAGGCAATAAAACGTCGTTTGAGGGTCGAAAAACCTTCATTTCGCACTCCGAAATTGCAATTCCAGCAGACAATCTCTCCAATTCGAAGGTTTTCTGGCAGTAGTGCCTCCCTCGATTATGCGAATCGCTAGGGGGGCCAACACACTGAGTCGGCCTATCACGGCGATCGGAAGTCGTGTTCAACTCGGCTCGAGATCTCCACTCCAGGTCGTAGATATGGGTGCACGAACATCGCCGATATAGTCACCCCCTCTGGTTTATTCCCACCCCTTCAGCGAAAGAACTGGACATAACTTTCCGCCCGGGTATCGGAATCGGCACTCTAAGACTGTCGACATGGCGTTGATTTCGCGGAATTCCATTTTAGGGCCGAAATTCCTTCGTGGACCATGTGTACTAGTACACCGATTGTTGTACCACTTGGGTAGGACGCGGATATTTGTTCGCCCGGCAATCAGAACAGCCCGCGAGGACCCAATTCGGAATCGGCACTTCGACCCAGTCGGCACAAGGTAACATTCGGAGATTTCCGGTCCGGCGCCCAAATTTCTCTCCGGAAGGGTGGTCGCGGGCTGCCGATGCAATCGCATACGGACACCCCTTCGCTCAAACGGGGATAACTTTCCGCTCGGTTATCAGAATCGCTTATAAGACCCCAATTCGAAATCGGAACTCAGAGGCGTCCGTCACTCCCTTATAGCCTTAGGCGATAAGACGTTGTTTCGGGGTCGAAAAACCTTCATTTCGCACTCCGAAATTGCCATTCCAGCCGACGATCTCCCCGATTCCAAGATTTTCTGGCAGTAGGGCCTCCCTCGATTAAGCGAATCACTGGCGGGCCAACACACGGAGTCGGCCTATCACTGCGATCGGAAGTCGTATTCAACTCGGCTCAAGATCTCCACCCCAGGTCATAGATATGGTTGCACGAACATCACCGTTATAGTCACCCCCTCTGGTTTATTCCCACCCTTTTAGCGAAAGAACTGGGCATAACATTTCGCCCGAGTATCGGAATCGCTTATTTGACCACAATTTGGAATCCGCACTCCGAGACTGTCGACAGGGCGTTGATTTCGCGGAATTCCATTTCGGGGCCGAAATTCTGCCGTGGAGCGTGTGTACTAGTACACCGATTGTCGTACCCCTTGGGTAGGATGCAAATATTTGTTCGCCCGGCGATCGAAACGGCCCGCGAGGCCCCATTTCAGAATCGACACTTTGACCCGGTCGGCACAAGGTTACATTCGGAGATTTTCGGTCCGGCGCCCAAATTCCTCTCCGTGAGCGTGGTCGCGGGCCGCCGATGCGATCGCATACGGAATCCCCCTCGTTCAAACATGCATAACTTTCCACTCGGTTATCAGAATCGCTTATAAGACCCGAATTCAGAATCGGCACTCAGAGGCGCCCATCGCTACCTTATTGCCATAGGTAATAAAACGTCGTTTGAGGGTCGAAAAACCTTCGTTTCGCACTCCAAAATTGCAATTCCAGCAGACAATCTCCCCGATTCTAAGTTGTTCTGGCAGTAGCGCCTCCCTCGATTACGCGAATCGCTGGCGGGGCCATCACACTGAGTCGACCTATCACGGCGATCGGAAGTCGTGTCCAACTCTGATCGAGATCTCCACCTCAGGTCGTAGATATGCTTGGATGAACATCGTCGTTATAGTCACCCCCTCCGGTTTATTCCCACCCTTTCAGCGAAAGAACTGGCATAACTTTCCGCCCGGGCATCGGAATCGCTTATATGACCACAATTCAAAATCCGCACTCCGAGACTGTCACGAGGGCGTTGATTTCGCGAAATTTCGTTTCGGGACCGAAAATCTGCCGCGGAGCGTGTTTACTAGTACACCGATTGTCGTACCCTTTGGGTAGAACGCAGATATTTGTTCGCCCGGCGATCGGAACGGCCCGCGAGGCCCCAATTCAGAATCGGCACTTCGACCCGGTCGGCACAAGGTCGCATTTGAAGATTTCCGGTCCGGCGCCCTAATTCCGCTCTGGGAGTGTGGTCGCGGGCTGCCGATGCGATCGCATACGGACACCCCTTTGCTCAAATGGGCATAACTTTCCGCTCGGTTATCAGAATCGCTTATAAGACCCGAATTTGGAATCGTCACTCAGAGGCGCCCGTCACTCCTTTATAGCCTCAGGCGATAAGACATCATTTCGGGGTCGAAAAATCTTCGTTTCACACTCCGAATTTGTTATTCTAGCCGACGATCTCCCCGATTCAAATGTTTTGTGGCAGTAGCGTCTTCCTCGATTACGTGAATCGCTGGCGGGGCCAACACACGGAGTCGAACTATCACGAAGATCGGAAGTAGTGTTCAACTCGGGTCGAGATCTCCACCCCAGGTCGTAGATATGGGTGCACGAACATCGACGATATAGTCACCCCCTCCGGTTTATTCTCACCCCTTCAGCGAAAGAACTGGGCATAACTTTCCTCCCGGGCATCGAAATCGCTTATGTGACCACAATTCGGAATCGGCACTCCGAGACGGTCGATAGGGCGCTGATTTGGCGGAATTCTATTCTGGGCCGAAATTTCGCCGAGGAGCGTGTGTACTAGTACACCGATTGTCGTACCCCTTAGGTAGGACGCAGATATTTGTTCGCCCGACGATCGGAACGGCCCGCGAGGCCCCAATTCGGAATCGGCACTTCGACCCGGTCGGCACAAGGTCGCATTCGGAGATTTCCTGTCCGGCGCCCAAATTCCTTTCCGGGAGCGTGGTCGCGGGCTGCGGATGCGACCGTATACGGACACCCCTTCGCTCAAACGGGCATAACTTTCCGCTCGGTTATCAGAATCGCTTATAAGAACCCAATTCAGAATCGGCACTCAGAGGCGCCCGTCGCTACCTTATTTCCATAGGCAATAAGACGTCGTTTGAGGGTCGAAAAACATTCGTTTCGCACTCCGAAATTGCGATTCCAGCAGACAATCTCCCTGATTCCAACTTCTTCTGGCAGTAGCGCCTCCCTCGATTACGCGAATCGCTGGCAGGGCCAACACACTGAGTCGACCTATCACGGCGATCGGAAGTCGTGTTCAACTCGGCTCGAGATCTCCACCCCAGGTCGTAGATATGCTTGGACGAACATCGCCGTTATAGTCACCCCCTCCGGTTTATTCCCACTCTTTCAGCGAAAGAACTGGCATAACTTTCCGCCCGGGCATCGGAATCGCTTATATGACCACAATTCAAAATCCGCACTCCGAGACTGTCACGAGGGCGTTGATTTCGCGAAATTTCGTTTCGGGACCGAAAATCTGCCGCGGAGCGTGTTTACTAGTACACCGATTGTCGTACCCTTTGGGTAGAACGCAGATATTTGTTCGCCCGGCGATCGGAACGGCCCGCGAGGCCCCAATTCAGAATCGGCACTTCGACCCGGTCGGCACAAGGTCGCATTTGAAGATTTCCGGTCCGGCGCCCTAATTCCGCTCTGGGAGTGTGGTCGCGGGCTGCCGATGCGATCGCATACGGACACCCCTTTGCTCAAATGGGCATAACTTTCCGCTCGGTTATCAGAATCGCTTATAAGACCCGAATTTGGAATCGTCACTCAGAGGCGCCCGTCACTCCTTTATAGCCTCAGGCGATAAGACATCATTTCGGGGTCGAAAAATCTTCGTTTCACACTCCGAATTTGTTATTCTAGCCGACGATCTCCCCGATTCAAATGTTTTGTGGCAGTAGCGTCTTCCTCGATTACGTGAATCGCTGGCGGGGCCAACACACGGAGTCGAACTATCACGAAGATCGGAAGTAGTGTTCAACTCGGGTCGAGATCTCCACCCCAGGTCGTAGATATGGGTGCACGAACATCGACGATATAGTCACCCCCTCCGGTTTATTCTCACCCCTTCAGCGAAAGAACTGGGCATAACTTTCCTCCCGGGCATCGAAATCGCTTATGTGACCACAATTCGGAATCGGCACTCCGAGACGGTCGATAGGGCGCTGATTTGGCGGAATTCTATTCTGGGCCGAAATTTCGCCGAGGAGCGTGTGTACTAGTACACCGATTGTCGTACCCCTTAGGTAGGACGCAGATATTTGTTCGCCCGACGATCGGAACGGCCCGCGAGGCCCCATTCGGAATCGGCACTTCGACCCGGTCGGCACAAGGTCGCATTCGGAGATTTCCTGTCCGGCGCCCAAATTCCTTTCCGGGAGCGTGGTCGCGGGCTGCGGATGCGACCGTATACGGACACCCCTTCGCTCAAACGGGCATAACTTTCCGCTCGGTTATCAAATCGCTTATAACACCCGAATTTGGAATCGGCACTCAGAGGTGCCCGTCGCCCCCTTATAGCCTCAGTCGATAAGACATCATTTCGAGGTCGAAAAACATTCGTTTCACACTTTGAAATTGCGATTCCAGCCGACGATCTCTCCGATTCCAAGGTTTTCTGGCAGTAGCGCCTCTCTCGATTACGCGAATCGCTGGCGGGGCCAACACACGGAGTCGGCCTATCACGGAGATCGGAAGTCGTGTTCAACTCGGCTCGAGATCTCCACCCCAGGTCGTAGATATGGGTGCACAAACATCGCCGATATAGTCACCCCCTCCAGTTTATTCCCACCCCTTCAGTAAAAGAACTGGGCATAACGTTCCATGCGGGCATCGGAATCGCTTATGTGACCACAATTCGGAATCGGCACTCCGAGACGATCGACAGGCGCTGATTTTGCGGAATTCTCGTCCAAGGCTGAAATTTCGCCACAGAGCGTGTGTACTAGTACACCGATTGTCGTACCCCTTAGGTAGGACGCAGATATTTGTTCGCTCGATGATCGGAACGGCCCGCGAGACCCCAATTCGGAATCGGCACTTCGACCTGGTCGGCACAAGGTCGCATTCGGAGATTTCTGGTACGGCTCCCAAATTCCTCTCCGGGAGCGTGGTCGCGGGCTGCCGATGCGATCGCATACGGACACCCCTTCGCTCAAACGGGCATAACTTTCCGCTTGTTTATCAGAATCGCTTATAAGACACCAATTCGGAATTGGCACTCAGAGGCGCCCGTCGCCCCCTTATAGCCTCAGGCGTTAAGATGTCGTTTGGGGGTAAAAAAACTTCATTTCGCACTCCAAAATTGCTATTCCAACCGACGATCTCCCCGATTCCAAGGTTTCCTGGCAGTAGCGCCTCCCTCGATTACGCGAATCGCTGGCGGGGCCAACACACGGAGTCGGCCTATCACGGCGATCGGAAGTCGTGTTCAAATCGGCTCGAGATGTCCACCCCAGGTCATAGATATGGGTGCACGAACATCACTGATATAGTCACCCCCTCCGGTTTTTTCCCACCCCTTCAGCGAAAGAACTGGGCATAACTTTCCTTTCGGGCATCGGAATCGCTTATGTGACCACAATTCGGAATCGACACTCCGAAACGGTCGATAGGGCGCTAATTTCGTGGAATTCCATTTTGGGGAAAAAATTCCGCCGCGGAGAGTGTGTACTAGTACACCGATTGTCGTACCCCTTGGGTAGGATGCAGATATTTGTTCGCCCGGCGATCGGAACGGCCTGCGAGGCCCCAATTCGGAATCGACACTTTGACCCGATCGGCAAAAGGTCGCATTCGGAGATTTCCAGTCCGGCGCCCAAATTCCTCTCCGGGAGCGTGGTCGCGGGCTGCGGATGCGACCGCATACGCACACCCCTTCGCTCAAACGGGCATAACTTTCAGCTCGGTTATCAGAATCGCTTATAAAACCCGAATTTGGAATCGGCACTCAAGGCGCCCGTCGTCCCCTTATAGCCTCAGTCGATAAGACGTCGTTTCGGGGTCGAAAAACCTTCGTTTCGCACTCCGAAATTGCGATTCCAGCCGACGATCTCCCTGATTCCAAGGTTTTCTGGCAGTAGCGCCTCTTTCGATTACGCGAATCGTTGGCGGGGGCAACACACGGAGTCGGCCAATCACGGCGATCAGAAGTCGTGTCCAACTCGGCTCGAGATCTCCACCCCAGGTCGTAGATATGGGTGCACGAACATCGCCGATATAGTCACCCCCTCTGGTTTATTCCCACCCTTTCAGCGAAAGAACTGGGCATAACTTTCCGCCCGGGCATCGAATCGCTTATGTGACCACAATTCGGAATCGGCACCCCGAGACGGTCGACAGGGCGTTGATTTTACGAAATTCTGGTCCAAGGCCGAAATTCCTCCTGGGAGCGTGTGTACTAGTACACCGATTGTCGTACCCCTTGGGTAGGACGCAGATATTTGTTCGCCCGCGATCGGAACGGCCCGCGAGGCCCCAATTTGGAATCGGCACTTCGACCCGGTTGGCACAAGGTCGCATTCGGAGATTTCTGGTCCAGCGCTCAAATTCCTCTCCGGGAGCGTGGTCGCGGGTGCCGATGCGATCGCATACGGACACCCCTTCGCTCAAACGGGCATAACTTTCCGCTCGGTATCAGAAACGCTTATAAGACCGTAATTCGGAATCGGCACTCAGAGGTGCCTGTCTCCCCCTTATAGCCAAAGGCGATAAGAGATCATTACGGAGTCGAAAAACCTTCATTTCGAACTCCAAAATTACGATGCCAGCCAACGATCTCCCCGATTCCAAGGTTTTCTGGCAGTAGCGCCTCCCTCGATTACGCGAATCGCTGGCGGGGCCAACACACGGAGTCGGCCTATCATGGCGATCAGAAGTCGTGTTCAACTTGGCTCGAGATCTCCACCCCATGTCGTAGATATGGGTGCACGAACATCGTCGATACAGTCACCCCCTCTGGTTTATTCCCACCCCTTCAGCGAAAGAATTGGGCATAACTTTCTGTCCGGGCATCGGAATCGCTTATTGACCACAATTCGGAATCGGCACTCCGAGACGGTCAACATGGAGCTGATTTTGCGAAATTCCTTTCCGGGGCCGAAATTCTGCCGTGGAGCGTGTGTACTAGTACACTGATTGTCGTACCCCTGGGTAGGACGAGGATATTTGTTCGCCCGGCGATCGAAACGGCCCGCGAGGCCCCAATTCGGAATCGGCACTTCGACCCGGTCGGCACAATGTCGCATTCGGTGATTTCCGGTCTGGCGCACAAAGTCCTCTCCGGAGCGTGGTCGCGGGCTGCCGATGCGATCGCATACGGACACCCCTTCGCTCAAACGGGCATAACTTTCCGGTCGGTTATCAGAATCGCTTATAAGACCCCAATTTCGAATCGACACGCAGAGGCGCCCGTTGTCCCCTTATGTCTTAGGCGATAAGGCGTCGTTTGGGGTCAAAAAACCTTCGTTTCGCAACTCCGAAATTGCGATTCCAGCCAATGATCTCTCTGATTCCAAGGTTTTCTAGAAGTACCGCCTTCCTCGATTACGCGAATCGCTGGCGGGGCCAACACATGGAGTCGTCCTATCACGGAGATCGGAAGTCGTGTTCAACTCGGCTCGAGACCTCCACCCCAGGTCATAGATATGGGTGCACGAAGATCGCCGATATAGTCACCCCCACTGGTTTATTCCCACCCCTTCAGCAAAAGAACTGGGCATAACATTCCGCCCGGGCATCGGAATCGCTTATTGACCACAATTCGGAATCGACACTCCGAGATGGTCGACAGGGTGCTGATTTTGCAGAATTGCGTTCCGGGGCCGAAATTCCGCCGCAGAGCGTGTGTACTAGTACACCGATTGTCGTACCCCTTGGGTAGGCGCGAATATTTGTTCACCTGGCGATCGGAACGGCCCCCGATGCCACAATTCAGAATCAGCACTTCTACCCGATCGGCACAACGTCGCATTCGGAGATTTCCGGTCCGGCGCCCAATTCCTCTCCGGGAGCGTGATCGCGGGCTGTCGATGCGATCGCATACGGACACCCCATCGCTCAAACGGGCATAACTTTCCGCTCGGTATCAGAAACGCTTATAAGACCCCAATTTCGAATCGACACGCAGAGGCGCCCGTTGTCCCCTTAATGTCTTAGGCGATAAGGCGTCGTTTGGGGTCAAAAAACCTTCGTTTCGCACTCCGAAATTGCGATTCCAACCGACGATATCTCCGATTCCAAGGTTTTCTGGCAGTAGCGCCTCTCTCGATTACGCGAATCGCTAGCGGATCCAACACACGGAGTCGGCCTATCACGGCGATCGGAAGTCATGTTCAACTCGGCTCGAGATCTCCACCCCGGGTCATAGATATGGGTGCACGAAGATCACCGATATAGTCACCCCCTCCGATTTATTCCCACCCCTTCAGGGAATGAACTAGGCATAACTTTCCGCCCGGCATCGGAATCGCTTGTGCGACCACAATTCGGAATCAGCACTCCGAGACGATCGACAAGGCACTGATTTTGCGGAATTCCATTCTGGGGCCGAAATTCCACCGCGGAGCGTGTGTACTAGTACACCGATTGTCGTACACCTTGGGTAGGATGCGTATATTTGTTCGCCCAGCGATCGAAACGGCCCGTGAGGCCCCAATTCGGAATCGATACTTCGACCCGGTTAGCACAAGGTCGCATTCGGAGATTTCCGGTCCAGCACCCAAATTCCTCTCCGGGAGCGTGGTCACGGGCTGCCGATGCGACCGCATACGGGCACCCCGTCGCTCAAACGGGCATAACTTTCCGCTCGGTTATCAGAATCACTTATAACACCCAATTCAGAATCGGTACTCAGAGGCGCCTGTCGCCTCCTTATAGCCTCAGGCGATAAGACGTCGTTTCGGGGTCGAAAAACCTTCATTCGCACTCCGAATTGCGATTCCAGCCGACGATCTCCCCGATTCCAAGGTTTTCTGGCAGTAGCGCCTCCCTCGATTACGCGAATCGCTGGCGGGGCCAACACACGGAGTCGGCCTATCACGGCGATCGAAAGTCGTGTTCAACTCTGCTCAAGATCTCCACCTAAGTCGTAGATATGGGTGCACAAACATCGCCGATATAGTCACCCCCTCTGGTTTATTCCACCCCTTCAGCGAAAGAGTTGGGCATAACTTTCCGCCCGGCATCGGAATCGCTTATGTGACCACAATTCGGAATCGACACTCCGAGACGGTCGACAGGGCACTGATTTAGTGGAATTATTGTTCGAGGTCGAAATTCTGCCGCGGAGCGTGTGTACTAGTACACCGATTGTCGTACCCTTGGGTAGGACGCGAAATATTGTTTGCCCGACGATCGGAACGGCCCCCGAGGCCCAATTCGGAATCGGCACTTCGACAGGTCGGCATAAGGTCGCATTCGAAGATTTCCAGTCCGGCGCCAGAATTCCTCTCCAGGAGTGTGGTCGCGGGCTGCCGATGCGATCGCATACGGGACACCCCTCCGCTCAAAAGGGCATAACATTCCGCTCGGTTATCAGAATCGCTTATAAGACCCCAATTCAGAATCAGCACTCAGAGGCGCCCCTCGCTTCCTTATAGCCTCAGGTAATAAGACTCATTTCTGGGGGTCGAAAAACTTCATTTGCACTCCGAAATTTCGATTCAAGCCGACGATCTACTCGATTCCAAGATTTTCTAGCAGTAGCGCTTCCCTCGATTACACGAATCACTGGCGGGCAAACACACGAAGTCGGCTTATCACGGCGATCGGAGTCGTGTTCAACTCGGCTCGAGATCTCCACCCAGGTCGTACATATGGGTGCACGAACATCGCCGATGTAGTCACCCCCTCCGGTTATTCCCACCCCTTCAGCGAAAGAACTGGGCATAACTTTCCGCCCAGACATCAGAATCGCTTATGTGACCACAATTCGGAATCAGCACTCTGAGACGGTCGACAGGGCGCTGATTTTCGCGGAATTCTGTTCCAAGGCCAAAATTCTTCCGCGGAGCGTGAGTACTAGTACACCGATTGTCGTACCCTGGGTTGGACGTAGATATTTGTTCGCCCCGTGATCGGAACGGCCTGCGAGGCCACAATTCGGAATCGGCACTTCGACCCTGTCGACACAAGTCGCATTCAAAGATTTTCGGTCCGGCGCCCAAATTCCTCTCCGGGAGCGTGGTCGCGGGCTGCTGATGCGATCGCATACGGACACCCCTTCGCTCAAATGGGCAAAACTTTCCGCTCGGTTATAAGAATCGCTTATAAGACCCTAATTCTGAATCGGCACTCAGAGGTGCCCTCCCCCCCCCATATGCCTCAGGCGATAAGACGTCGTTTCGGGGTCGAAAAAACCTTCGTTTTGCACTGAAAAATTGCCATTCTAGCCAACGATCTCCCCGATTCCAAGGTTTCTGGCAGTAGCGCCCCCTCGATTACGTGAATCTCTGGCGGGGCCAACACACGGAATCGGCCTATCACGGCAATCAGAAGTCGTGTTCAACTCAGCTCGAGATCTTCATCCCAGGTCGTAGATATGGGTGCACGAACATCGTCGATATAGTCCTCCCTCCGGTTTATTCCCACCCCTTCAGTGAAAGAACTGGGCATAACTTTCCCCCCGGGCATCAGTATCGCTTATGTGACCACAATTTGGTATCGGCACTCCGAGACGGTCCACATGGCTCTGATTTCGTGGAATTCTGTTCCGGGGCCGAAATTTTGCCGCGGAGCGTGTGTACTATACACCGATTGTCGTACCCCTTGGGTAGGACTCGGATATTGTTTGTCGCCCGGCGATCGGAACGGCCCGCGAGGTCCCAATTCGGAATCGGCACTTCGACCCGTCGGCACAAGGTTGCATTCGGAGATTTCAAGTCCGGCGCCCAAATACCTCTCCGAGAGCGTGGTCGTGGGTTGCCGATGCGACCGCAATACGGACACCCCTTCGCTCAAACGAACATAACTTTCCGCTCGGTTATCAGAATCGCTTATAAGACCCCAATTCGAATCGGCACTCAGAGGCGCCCGTCGCCCCCTTATAGCCTTAGGCGATAAACGTCGTTTCGGTGTCGAAAAACCATCGTTTCACAATCCGAAATTACGATTTCCTCCGACATCTCCCCGATTCCAAGGTTTCTGGCAGTAGCGCCTCTCTCGATACACGAATCGCTGGCGGGTGTCAACACACAGAGTCGGCCTATCACGGAGATCAGAAGTCGTGTTCAACTCGGCTCGAGATCTCCTCCCCAGGTCATAGATATGGGTGCACGAACATCGCCGATATAGTCACCCCCTCCGATTATTTCCACCCCCTCCGATTTATTCCCCCCCTTCAGCGAAAGAACTGGGCATAACCTTCCACCCGGGCATCGGAATCGCTTATGTGACCACATTCGGAATCGGCACTCCGAGACGGTCGACAAGGAGCTGATTTCGCGGAATTGCGTTCCGGAGCCGAAATTCCGCCGCGGAGCGTGTGTACTAGTACACTGATTGTCGTACCCCTTGGGTAGGACGCGAATATTTGTTCGCCTGGCAATCGGAACGGCCCGCGAGACCCCAATTTGGAATCGGCACTTCGACCCGGTCGGCACAAGGTCGCATTCGAAGATTTCGGTCCGGTGCCCAAATTCCTCTCCAGGAGCGTGGTCGCGGGCTGCAGATGCGACGCATACGGAAACCCGACGATCTCCCTGATTCCAAGGTTTTATGGCAATAGCGCCTCCCTTGATTATGTGAATCGCTGGCGGGGCCAACACACGAAGTAGGCCTATCACGGATCGAAAGTCGTGTTCAACTCTGCTCGAGATTTCCATCCCAGGTCGTAGATATGGGTGCACGAACATCGCCGATATAGTCCCCCCTCCTATTTATTCCCACCCCTTCAGCGAAAGAACTGGGCATAACTTTCCCCGGGCATCGAATCGCTTATGTGACCAAAAATCGGAATCGGTGCTCCGAGAAGGTCGACAGGGTGCTGATTTTGCGGAATTCCGTTTCGGCTGAAATTTCACCGCGGAGTGTGTGTACTAGTACACCAATTGTCGTACCCCTTGGGTAGGACGCAGATATTTATTCGCCCGGCGATCGGAACGGCCCCTAGGCCCCAATTCAGAATCGGCACTTCGACCCGGTCGGCACAAGGTCGCATTCGGAGATTTCGTCCGGTGCCCAATTCCTCTTCGGGAGCGTGGTCGCGGGCTGCCGATGCGATCGCATACGGACACCCCTTCGCTCAAACGGGCATAACTTACCGCTCGGTTATCAGAATCGCTTATAAGACCCAATTCGGAATCGGCACTCAGAGGCGCCCGTCGCCCCCTTATCGCCTCAAGCGATAAGACGTCGTTTCGTGATCGAAAATCCTTTATTTTGCACTCCAAAATTGTGATTCCAATCGACGATCTCCCCGATTCGAAGGTTTTCTGGCAGTAGCACCTCCCTCGATTACGCGAATCGCTGGCGTGGCCAACACACGGAGTCGGCCTACCACAGCGATCGGAAGTCGTGTTCAACTCGGCTCGAGATCTCCACCCCAGTCGTAGATATGGGTGCACGAACATCGCCGATATAGTCACACCCTCTGGTTTATTCTCGCCCCTCAGCGAAAGACCTGGGCATAACTTTCTGTCCGGGCATCAGAATCGCTTATGCGACCACAATTCGGAATCGGCACTCCGAGACGGTCGACAAGGCGCTGATTTCGCGGAATTGCGTTCCGGGGCCAAAATTTCCACCGCGAACGTGTATACTAGTACACCGATTGTCGTACCCCTTGGGTAGGACGCATATATTTGTTCGCGCCCGACGATCGGAACGACCCGCGAGGCCCCAATTAGGAATCGGCACTTCGACCCGGTCGGCACAAGGTCACATTATGAGATTTATGGTCTGGCGCCCAAATTCCTCTCCGGGAGCGTGGTCGGGGGCTGCCAATGCGACCGCATACGGACACCCCTTTGCCTAAACAGACTAACTTTTCCGCTCGGTAATCAGAATCGCTTATAAGACCCAATATGGAATCGGAACTCAGAGTCGCATGTCACTCCCTTAACGCCTCAGGCGATAAGACTTCGTTTCGGGGTCGAAAAACCTTCATTTCGCACTTCGAAATTGCGATTCCAGCCAACGATCTCCCCGATTCCAAGGTCTTATGTCAGTAGCGCCTCCCGCGATTACGCGAATCACTGGTGGGGACAACACACGGACTCGGCCTATCACGGCGATCAGAAGTCGTGTTCAACTCGGCTCGAGATATCCACCGCAGGTCGTAGATATGGGTGCACGAACATCGCCGATATAGTCACCCTCTCCGGTTTATTCCCACCCCTTCAGCGAAAGAACTGGGCATAACTTTGCGCCCGGGCATCGGAATCGCTTATGTGACCCAATTTGGAATCGGCACTCCGAGAGTGTTGATAGGCACTGATTTCACAGAATTTCGTTTCGGGGCTGAAATTTCACCGCGGAGCGTGTGTACTAGTACACCGATTGTCGTACACATTCGGTAGGACGCGGATATTTGTTCGCCCGACGATCGAAATGGCCCGCGAGGCCCTAATTCGAATCGACACTTCGACCCGGTCGGCACAAGGTCGCATTCAGAGATTTCTGGTCTCGCGCCCAAATTCCTCTCCGGGAGCGTGGTCGCGGCTGCCGATGTGATCGCATACGGACACCCCTTCGCTCAAATGAGCATAACTTTCCGCTCGGTTATCAGAATCGCTTATAAGACCCCATTATGGAATCGGCACTCAGAGGCTCTCGTCGCCTTATTATCGACTCAGGCGATAAGACGTCGTTTCGGGGTCGAAAAACCTTCCTTTCGCATTCCAAAATTGCTATTCCAATCGACGATCTCCCTGATTCCAACGTTTTCCGCCGTAGCGCCTCCCTCGATTACGCGAATCACTGGGTGGGCCAATATACGGAGTCGGCCTATCACGGCAATCGGAAGTCGTGTTCAACTCGGCTCGAGATCTCCACTCCAGGTCGTAGATATGGGTGCACGAACATCGCCATATAGTCACCCCTCCGGTTTATTCCCACCCCTTCAGCGAAAGAACTGGGCATAACATTTCGCCCGAGCATCGAATCGCTAATGTGACCACAATTCGGAATCGGCACTCCGAGACAGTCGACGGGGCGTTGATTTCGTGAAAATGCGTTTCGGGGCCGAAATTCCGTCGCGGAGCGTGTGTACTAGTGTATCGATTGTCATACCCCTTGGGTAGGACGCAGATATTTGTTTGTCCGGCGATCGGAACGGCCCCCGAGGCCCCAATTCGGAATCGGCACTTCGATTGGTCGGCACAAGGTCGCATTCGGAGATTTCCAGTTCGGCGCCCAAATTCCTCTTCGGGAGCGTGGTCGCGGGCTGTCGATGCGATCACATACGGACACCCCTTCGCTCAAACGGGCATAACTTTCCGCTCGGTATCAGAATCACTTAAGACCCTAATTCGAAATCGGCACTCAGAGGCGCCCGTCGCCCCCTTATAGCCTCAGCGATAAGACGTCGTTTCGGGGTCGAAAAACCTTCGTTTCGCACTCCAAATGCAATTCCAGCTGATGATCTCCCCGATTCCAAGGTTTTCTGGCAGTAGCGCCTCCCTCGATTACGCGAATCGCTGGCGGGGCCAACACACGGAGTCGGCCTATCACGGCGATCGGAAGTCGTGTTCAACTCGGCTCGAGATCTCCACCCCAGGTCGTAGATTGGTGTGCACGAACATCGCCGATATAGTCATCCCATCCGGTTTATTCCCACCCCTTCAGCGAAAGAACTTGGCTTAACTTTCCGCCGGGCATCGGAATCGCTTATGTGACAACAATTCGGATCGGTACTCCCGACGGTCGACCGGGGCGCTGATTTCGCGGAATTGCGTTCTGGGGCCGAAATCCCGCCATGGAGCGTGTGTACTAGTACACCGATTGTCGTACCCCTTGGGTAGGATGTGGATATTTGTTCATCCGCGATCGGAACGGCCCGCGAGGCCCCAATTCGGAATCGACACTTCACCCGGTCGGCACAAGGTCACATTCGGAGATTTCTGGTCCGGCTCGGAGTCCGTCACAAAGAAACTCCAAAGACTAATCTCCGCGCTCGGAGTCCGTCTCCACTGTCTCCTCCAACGGTGCCACGTCACCAACTACACTTGTACGCCGAAGCAAGGAGTGAGTCCAAAGACTCAGCAAGCAACACTACTCATAACATACACGTATATGTCATAGCGATTTCTACATGCACATTCAAATTTGCAACACATGGCATGCTAGTCATTTGAAAGTTTCAACCTAACATGAGAGTTTTACATCTTTATACATAGACCATGCTTTCAGATTTCTAAAAGTAAAACTTACCTATCACACGCTCTCTATTCAATTTACTCATGAAATTTTACCCTTAAGGAACCAAGACATGAGAGCTACCAACATGATCATTGTGCAATATAAAAGAAACACAACTAGCATGAGTTTTACATGTTCTTAAGCACATACATAGACATTTTCACATGATTAAGTTGCTGGTTTCACATGGTTTAATGGCTGTAAACCTACACATGAGAGCTATCATGTTGCTTTAAACATATCATGTGAACAACCCATCAAGCTATTTCGTACCCGTGCTCATCATTATCCCTAACATGGATTCTAGACAATTTTGCACATATAACCTGATGACAACAACTGAATTTACTGATTTCACATGGTTTCAAATTTGTCTCACATGGATTTCAATGTCATATTCTACCTTTCTAGTTTCACATTTTCTCTACACAAGTTTCCCTTTTCTCATGGTTGCACTTTACACATACACATTTCACATTGTTCACTTACACATTAACACATGAACACATACACATTACACATTACACATTCACATTTTAGGTGCCGTGACACATAGTCCAAACCACCAAAGAAGGACATATACCCTCACATTACACATAGACGCCATCGCCTAATTCAATGGCGACTCTTGGACTGCGCAGACGGGAGAACAAGTCTCCACCCTAACCAGTGGTACTTGTCCACCTCCAAGATTTCCCCCTAATGCCCTTAGGGTCACTTACACATTGAACCTTCTCAGGGGGACTTTTCCCTGATACGGTTCCACTACCCTCTACGAAAGCAATGTCACACTGGCACAGCTACACATTTACACATTTTACCGATTTTACACATGGTTTTACACCTATCACTTTTCATTCCATTCACTTCCTCACTCACATGCATATCTCTATTTTTCCTGACATGGCATTACAGATTTCAGGAGTTTAACACATGGTAATATTCACTAATCAGGTTGGGTTTAACAATATCTAACCACCTTACGATAACATACATAGATTTTTACATTTCACATGGAAAAATACCTAACTCCTTATATACTGGTCCAATTGACCTGAAATTTTAACCACATGCTATTTTCGGGTTCAAGATCATACATTCAATTTTTCAGATTTTTCTGAGCTAAATAGAATTTACAGAAAATCAAATACCTAATTCGCATGTCATTCACAATTTAAGTTGACATGGAGTTTAACACATCATGAATTTTGCCACTCACTGTTTGAACAGAGGCTACTGTTATATGCATGACTTGAGAATGTACAATTATCCTAATTCATACAACCACAGATCGATCACCACAACCCTTTTTGCATGCCTTTTTATTTACCGAACCGAATTTATTAGCATTTATGCAAGCATGGACATTTTATCAAAAATTGAGTATACGTATACTGATCCACTAATCTTCATGATCTGACAAAACTGAGGCATTCAGGCTAGTCCTAATCATAAAGCATAGATTGGCAAGATTATCAACAATCATGCTTACAAATTCATGGATACAAATTTTCTAACATTCACCACCACACATCACACTCATCCACACACCACATTTAACAGTATACATAGTGTATAGGGTTACCATATATCCTCATCACGGAAACCATACCGAAAATAGTTGCATAGGAAGGGCAGAACAGGTCACTGTTCTGTCTAGAGGAACTTGGCGGCGATCTCTGGCCGCTAACTCAGTGTTAGCGGCATGGTCGATGGACGCCTAGCATAATCTCAGCGTCCAGTGACCTTGCCGTCAATGCAGGTCTGTGCAGAAACACAGACCCGAGCTCTCAAGATTGGTGAATGTGAGGGTCAAGGACACGAAGCAAAATACACCAAAATGCTAAAACCGTCCTAGACTCATACGGAACCTTATGGTAGGGTCACTTGCCTTTTAGAAATTGCTCCAATGGATCTAGGGTGCTGGTGAAGCCATCCTTGGGCAGTCCCAAGAAGGTGCAGAACGTCCTCCTAGATCTTCTTCCTCCGGGCTCCTGGATGATCTCCACAGCAAGGGGATGTCGGGGAAGTCCCCTCCTTTGCTCCAGCTATCCTCTTGTCGTGGAAGATGGCCGATCTAGCTCCAGGAAGTCGGATCTTTGGGTGCAAAGAGTGGGTTTTCTCACAGCTCAGAAACTAGGGTTTTTCTCCTGGTTTCTCTCTTGCAAAGGTGAAGAGAGGGGTGGGAGAAGGCAGATCCGGGTTCAGACATATGGGGAGGCCTCTCTCCCACTCACAGGGTGACAAGACAGCTCTCAGAGCCGTTGGGGACAGCTCCCCAATGGCTGAGCTTTCTTGTTTCCGGAATTTCTGGCCCTGCTGCGCATGCAGGCCAGAGAAATAGGCGTCCATATCGTTAGACGCCAGGATTAGTGTTGGCGTCCATGGTGGACGCTGACACCACCTCAACGCTAGGGGTTGACGCCAGTCTGGCCTTCGGCCAGAACTCTAAAATATGCAGAAAACCATGCATGCCATGTATACATACATGCAATATGTATAAGGTAGTGTATCCATACTATCACCATTCAATACATGCATTATTTACATCTAGTATAAATATATGCACACGTAATTGTACTAATTAATACGTACGTAAATATGTATATACATACACAAGCACAATATACACACACAAATACAAATAATGCGACGGAAATTCGAGGGCCTTACAATTTCTCTTGCTCCTGCGTGTTCTGATATTGTGGTCATTTCCTCATCTTGGGGTGTGACAGCGACAGACACTGTGTCGCCTTCTGCCTATGTCCACTTAAGTGGCCATAACTTTTTCTATTGACCTCGGATTGACGAGCCGTTTTCTTTTCTGGATTCCTCATTCAAAGGGCTTCAAGATGATGTTTCATATGTGAAATTTTAATAAGAAATCAATGAGTTATGACCTAAGGAAGTGAAGGGATGGGACTGCATTTGCCTTCTAAGGGCCATACGTCTTGGTTTCCGTCGTTTTGTGTCGTTTTTTGCATGTGTGTGTTTGATCTATTATAGGAAGGTTCTAGAAAATTTTATCATGCATTAATTCAAACTATGAAAAAGTGGTAACATCTTGAGATGATTCTAAGTGTTCTAAAGTTATGATCATGCTCTCTACCTACCGATTATTCACTTTCTTGCCTTATTATCGAACTTGCCAAACACATAGTTACTTGCTAAAATTAGTCATGCGTGATTAGTATTTCCTGATTTAGCACTCATGATACTTGTCATAAATGGAGTTTTCATAAACGGAGTTTCCATACTGGAGTTTCCATAATCGATTCACATACACGCACTTGAGTGATTCTCACGCATGGCATGCGCATACACTCTAGCACAATAGAAAAGCCCCTTCTTGGCTTGTGGTGAACTCTCCGTCGGATAATCCTTCGGCCCGACTAGTGACCCTTTGACCAAGGCCTCTGTAAGTCTCCTCTGACCATGGATTCTCATATGGCCGATGAGCAGGTTGTACCATTGAAGTACCCAGAAGCTAGTGTGCACGTATCTCTTCTCTCTTGGCATTCTTGACGAGATCTTTCTCTTCTCATCTTGATTCTGGAGTACATCTCTATTGAACATAAGACCAAGTTACTAATAAATGATGGACTAAATTGAAAACATGTCGTTGTGTTGCCGGATTGAACTCTTGAACTATCACCTCAACTATCTTGACATTATTGAACTCTTGTTAAATGGTCATACTTGATTATGGGTATCTACATTTAAATTACTTGAGATGCTGGATCGGGCACGACGAGTGTCCAAGGGCTCCAGTCTAGCCCCCTCGACAGAGAGTCGAGAATATACTGTTAACCATGTGGTATAATGATTACTAGCGTTGCATCTACGCTGGGAGTACTAGCGTGTAAATGCTAGATACATACACCATATTACACATGTTCATGATATGCATTCCAAGGTGACATAGATCCTTAGTGCATGTTAATGACTCGTGAACTGACTGTCTTACTCGTGAAAGATACATGCTTGTTACATGCTTGCTTGCTTGCTCGTGAATGGCTAATCTTGTTACATGCTATCTTACTCTTGCTCGTGAAAATTATCACCTTGCTAGATCATTGTTCACTCTATCTTGAAATATTGAATACAACCTTCTTGCTAGACTACTCATTATATCTCTTGATCTTACTATCTTACATGGTACACTATTCACGTGTTATTACTGTCATTTTAATTGCATAGTACATATCATGTTCATACCTTCTAGCTTTTAAACTATTAAATACTTATATCATTGCTAGAAGATGTAAATCCTACTAGGCGAGTGTGCTCATTACCTACTTTCCGACATTTCAAGTGATTAAGAAATTGATGACGTAGAGAACCAAGATTGTACTGGGGATGAACAGAGTGAAGAGTGCTTTCAAGCCTTAACATTGAATTGAAGTCTTGTTATCTTAGCATCTTAGCATTATAGTTGAGTATGAGAGTACTAGAACAATGTAGTAGGAGTGAAGATAGTATGTAATTTTCCCTTTTATTGAGTCTTGGTCCTGTAGTTCAATTTGAATTGGAGCATGTACTAGTTCTCATCATTGAAATGAAATAAAGAGTTTGATATTTATGATAAGCGCAAATTAGTTGTGTTATGTGTGATTGCTCGTTAAAAGCTTATTTTCCGATTGTTCACGTTTCAATGATCAAATAACTCTTCCGCTGCCATACTTTGAGACGTGGCATATAGGCTTTGAACTTACATGCATGTGAGGCACGTAAAACACGTGTGGTGATATTCATCATCCATTTTTCCCCAACCCAATGCTTAGCCATGATAAGAGAAGATTTTACCCAATTTTTAACAAATATAGAATTTTGTACGAGGGGTTTCGTGGGGGTTAAGTAAGTTACGTAACGCGTGTTTACGTAGGTAGAATTTTACTAAATCAAATTTAATTTATTTAGATTCTTCGGTCCTCTATTTTTGCATCCAAATGTTGTCCAATCAAGACAAGTTTTCAATCATAACTAATTAGAAGGTGCTACAAATTATGGTGATTTTAGTTGAATTTTTCAAAATAAAATTCCGTCGAGCAAAATTTGCCTAAAAAATCAATAAATCGAGTTAATCTCGACATGCAAGTGCCAATAACTCCAAATATCCATATCTTTGGAATCAACATATTTTTATGAAAATTATAGTGTGTTCATATTCGATTCTATTTTATGAGTTCTTATGACACTTTATCGAGGTGCACTGGTCCAAAAAATAGTACTAACATGTGACAAATTTTGACACATATTTTAAATTTATTATCTAAAATTTTCAAAATACATATGCTCACATAATATGAAATTGGGTGTCACAGCCTTCTTAGAGGGCATTAGACATTTCGTATTTTGTTAAGTGTGCCGTTAAGAAAAGTATCTATGGCATTTATAACATGTCCAATGCCCCTAATTGTAGTCAATCAACATGTAACTTTTTTGTTATAAACTTTAATTAATATGGATGAAAGAAATGGTTTAATTGTAAAAAGAAAATTTGTGTAGAATCCTAACCCTTGAAGGCATTGGTTGAATATACACAGCTTTTTCTTGCTGATTTTGTACCCTCCTCCCTTTGGTTCTATTAGTCTTTATTATTTTAAAGCTTTATCAGAATTTGATTTATTCAATCAACTTATCTTGTTGGTTTCGATTCCAACTTCATAGAACTACTTCTTGTTTTCTCTTTTGTTTGTAATAGAGTAGTTGTATGTTTTGTGAATTAGTGTCTCATGTATCATCATTCATTAAGTCTTTGAGATTGATGGTCGTTAGGTCTCTAACTGTAACACCCCACTCCAGCCTAGTGCGGTCATACCGACTCACGTTTGACAAGAGGAAGGCGCTACAGGGGAAAAGACCCCAACAGTGTCGAACATCATGGTGGAATCTTTTAATGATGAATGAGAATAGAGCGTAAGCAATTTCACCATTAACTTTTACATTCACGTCTTATAATCAAAAGAACAGATAAAGACAAGTATAAAAAATAACATCATCCATATCTAAGCCAGTACAATTACATAATATCTAAGGTTCAACATTACATTTCTTCTTCCAAGCTATAATATCATCAGTTTCTAAAATCCAAACAATCTCTACTCCTCACGTTTCTAACCAGTCTCATCATTTTCTCTTATGGAACCTCAACTTCGCCTGAACATTGGTAAGAGTGAGTCTATAGAATAGACTCAGCAAGCAACTAGAAATTCTCACTCACAACCTACAATATAACATAATTTGAAAAAGCATGGTAACACACACACACACACACACACAGATATATATAGCGGTAACAGTAACAAGAACAATGGTAGTAGCAGAAACAATGGTAGAATTAATAGCGATAAAGGTAACAGTAATAGTAGTAGTAGTAAATATCGATAATGGAATCAATAAAGGTAACAATGACGACGATAGTAACATAAATAGTACCAATAGAAACAATGGTGGTAATAATAGTCGTAATGGTAACAATAGTAGTAATAGAAATAATGGTAGAATCAATGGTAGAAAACAGTAATAACAGTAGTAACAATAACAGTGGTATTAATAGTAGTGGTATCGATAACAATAACAATAATAGGGATAATGGTAGAAACGTCAGTATAAACAACAACAGTGGTGGTGGTGGTAGCGGTAACAATAATGGTAGTAATGACAGAAATAATAGTAGTTAACATCGATAGGAATAGCAATAACAGTTGTAACGATAGTGGTGATAGTAACAAGGACAGTAGCGATAACAGTGACAGTAGCAGTGGCAGTAGCAGTAGTAGTGTTAAGCCAAACACATTGTCCAAAGTATCAATAGAGGGTCAGATAGTCAGTCAGTCAGTACAGTTAGTGGGGACAGTCAATCAGTTGGTACAGTATGCTATCATTTATGTAAATGGTGATAAGTCTTGACTACTACGCAGAACCACGAAACTCTCTCTACCATAATCAGTGGTACTTGTCCACCTTCAAGATTTATTCTCGTTGCCCTCGGAACATAATACGTACACAGTGGTAAACTTTCTTGTAGGGACATTTATACAGCATGGTTTCAGTAGGATCCCTATGACAGTAGTGTCAATTTGGCTAACAACAACATTGATGGCAGTAACAGTATCAATAATAGAAATGGTAACGATGACGGTAGACGATAACAGTAATATAGACGATAACAGTAACGATAAGCCAGATATGTTCTTTATCATATAAATAGGTGCGGAAACTCATAAAGGCAATAAAATTAGAGAATATGATTGTGAATCAAAAATTCTAATCACTTGCATCTTGCATGCTAAACCAATAATGAATTACGATGAAGCCCATATTCAAAACAATGCGCTTTTTCTATTAGATCATCACGATATGCCTCGACGGATGTCTCCAAAGTGCAGTTCTTACAAGTAGAACTTCCTTCATAGCATGAAAGAGGAGAACCTCAAGCTCTTGGCCACCCCCTCTCTCTCCCTCATATGGCATGAGATGGGGAAAGTGAGGACAAAACCCCCTATTTATAGGTTCCAAGGGTAGTTAGGATTGTGCCACCTTCCAAAAACTTCCAATGGCTATGATGGTGACACTTGTCACCATCTCCTTCAACCCTATCCCAAGCATGCCTCATAATCCCAACACTTGCCATCATCTTACCAACCTCATCCAACCAAGTCAAGTGGCATCATCTCTTTCATTTTCATCCCACCAAACCAAGTGTCCCCTTTCTAGAACATTCCTTAGATGCCACCTCATCATGCCACATTACCATAGCACCTTCTCTAATTTATTTGCTTACATACCCAATCTATTTGCACATATATCCATTTCATCTAACATGAGAGTAATTCTCCAAAATGACCTCTAATTGAGGATCTGAAAATAGTTTTGAGAACTTACAATTTTTAAGTTAAACCTTTATAAAATTGGTCATTCATTACTTAAACCCTAACTTTTAATAATTATGTTCATACTTTATCTATTATAGATATACACACTAATTATGTTTATAATTTCTTAACATTTACATGTATGCCCCCCTTTTTAGAGTTAAAGGATTACTATTTACTAGTACTATTTGGTGGGTGTTACACTAACAATCCTCATATCGAAGTTGTGGAATACATGAAATTACTTTTGTCCCAATGTATGTGTTAAAATAGGCACCGACTTTCTAATGTGTGTGTGAATATGTGAGAATCTCTTAACCAATATATATTTTTACAATATATATCAATATTATTGTAATAACTAGTATTATAATAAATATTTATCATAGCATAATTTAAGCTGTACTTTCTAGTTGCCATTAGACAATCCTTTTTGTCGAAAGAACAATAAATTTTTTTCTTTCAATTTTAGTCGTCTAATTGCAACATAACTAAGGAAAAAGTATATATTGAGTTGGGCATATACATAATTTAAGAAAAAGATTTATTATATGGGTAGTGGAGTAAATTTTTTTTGCTATAACTATCATGTAAAATGGTATTGAGGCATATATGCAACGCGTGGGTCCCACCATATTTTTTTCTCCTCTTTTTTTTTTATATACAGATTCATATTTTCAATGTAAAATAACTAGTTGTCCATCTTAGTAGGCTATTTATTGTATTTTGAGAAAATTTTACTACACTTTATAATTGTACTTTCTCATGCACTTTGACCTTCCTATTGGTCAAGACACAAGGGACACATTGTGTCCATCAAATGAAAAGTAAAAAATGCATGAAAAAATATAATTTTCAAATGCAACAAGTTTTTTTTAGTTTATTATTTTCTCACTCTTAACTTGTTATTTGTTACCCTTAGCAGAATAAAGTGATGAATAACTTTATGAAAATTAATGTTAAGTATTTAATGCTAATGTTTAAGATTGATATGTATTTGTCATCTTTATTTAGCTATTTCTTAATTTAATATGTTAAAAATGACAAATAAATTTAGAGGAAATAATGTAAGAGTATTTAATACTTTCATTTGAAATCTATAACCATTACTCTTCTATGGTCAACTATTTGTCATATTTAACGAGTTAATGATGGCAAATAACTTTATATAAAATAATGTATAAATATTTAATACTTTTGTTGAGATGATGCAAGAGTATTTAGAATATTAAATACTTTTATTAGAAGAAGTCCACACTACTACTATCTGTGTGACCATATAACTAGCATTTCTCAATAAATATTATGTGTTTAACCAGATGCAGCACCAACACAACCCTCACTTGCAATAAGATTTATCTCACATAATCAAAATTTACCTTTATAATTATTGAATGAAGGCATAATATAGTGAGCTATTTAATGTGTTCCAACTAATTGTTGGTGGAAAAGTTAAATTAGTCGAGAAATATTAGAATATTATTTTATTAAATAAATAATTCAAGCAAAAACTTAATTACTTGCTATAGTATAATCGAGATATGTGTCATATGACTATCTTATAGTTTGTTTTTCTAGACAAGATTTTATTTATTTGTGTATAAAGAAATAAGAAAATATTTGCTCAATTAGTTGTTAATGTGAAGTGAATGAGGAGGTGCACTCTTATTTATTGGTGTTATGCATATGTATTGTGTGGAGGTCGACATAACACTTCATTGTAATAAATATTTTATACGAGATTTATTAACAGGGTTAACAATGGAATATTCCTTCCGTTGTCATTTTTTTATGACAACTAACTCAGAGAGTTAATTTTAATTTTGAACAGATTTTAGGGGATTATTAGAAAATATGAAGATGCTAGGGTATTACATAAAGTATTAAAAAGCTATAAGGGGTAATATGTAAATCCCTTCAGTTCGTCTACCAAATACCAATACCAAGCATACGGAGAGGAGAGAACAATCCCTGTAGTACGCTAGATCATCTGCGGACGGAAGAAACCACCTTCCAGCGCGGTGAAGTGGCGGCGGATTTCGAAACCCCGCGCGTTTCCCTGGAGCGCTATCACTTCTGCGAGCTCGAGCTCGAAGAGGGCAAGGATCAATTAAGTGCTCTCGTACAACACAGCACTCGCCTCGGTGGAGAGCGCCACGGTCGCTTCTCCTCCATTGCTCCCCTTCCGTCTGCGGGTAAACCTGTCCGCGTTTCCCTTCCCACAACGATCAAACCCGACTCCACCCCCCGCGCCCCCTCCCCAGCGCGCAACATCCGAATTATTGTTATTTTTATTTTCCCGTTAGGTGCCAAAAGTTCCCATCTTTGTCTCTCCTTTCGTTTGCCGGGGTTCTTGTCTTGTTCCTAGCAGCCAAGAACTGGGTGCCCACAAATCTGGCGTTCAAGGCGCTAAGAAAGTGGGTTGCGGGTGGTTTGATATGTCAACATTTCATAGGCTTCAAAAGAGAGTTGCTGATATTCGCTCAATTAAGGGTTCCTCTAATATGCCGGTTCCATTTGATTGCAGATTTATTCTGATGTGGAGTACATATCAATAAAGAAATGGATCTTGGTGACAGTATCGAAGAGGTTTCAGTTTCAGGAGAGATTATAGCGGGGCTTGACGATGTCTTTGTAATTTCTCCAACCTTTTAGCGTATATTTCGTTTTCACCGTTGTGCTTGCGATTCATACTGTTGAACAAGCTACAATCTGCGTCGTTGCATTTCTTCGAGGGAAAGGAAGAATGGAAACCCCGGGCTTCTGCATTCATGTAGCTTATGTATAATATAGGAACATGCACCTGAAAGGACAACGTTTTCCGAACATAGCCATGACAAGACCAATGCGCGACCACCTCAGTCACTGAAATGCCTGCTCAATTGTCGTTCATGGAAGTGCACCAATTGAGGAAGGAATGCAGGCATTATTCCTGATCTGTTTGTAGGATGATCTGCATGGTCTCAGTCTTTTACTGCTTAAGACATACCGATTGGATGAGATGGTAGATTATAAACTAGCCACTTTCAAAAATTTTTATTTTGGTTTTGTATTACTCTGTTGCATTACTCTTATCCCTTGCTTCAGTCAGGTTAACTTTAAATGACCTAAAGTTGGCTACACTCTTCTTTGGCCGGTTTAAGTAGTGATAGAGCCCAAGAGGCTATTGGTTGAAAGGGCACAAAAAAAAGTCAATGAATTTGATGAGTTTTGGGATTTTAAAGGTTAAAACTCATTGAAGTAGCAGAAACCTCTTCAGGGTCATTTTACGGTCCTGTCACAATTTCCAAAAAAATTGAAAGACCATATGCAGTTTTAAAATCTTAAAGGGCATAAAAACTTGAACTTAGACAGACCAAAACAATGAAGAGAGGAATTAAAGGTGAAACTGCTTGTCCAACAACTATATATCTGCTCTTCTTTCTTCAAGCAATTAAATGAGTTAACAGACATATTTGCCCTTATTCCTAGTCTTTAATCAAGCTATTGAGTAAGATATGATTAAATTCTAGATAACTGCAGGATGAACATGGACAAACTATCAAATAAATGTCTTGTGATTATCTTTATAACAAGAATTAAGAATTGTGTATCATCAAGATCGATTCATGTTTATAAGCCCAAGATTTTTGATCAACCTGGCTGTCACTGACCTTCATCCACTAAGCTTGTTGGTTCACTTACACCCTATTGAAGTTATTGGGAACCTTATGGAAATGGGTGGTGAGAGTACTCCACTATTTTAATATATTTTAATTTTCTCTTTATCAATTAGAACTATTCAAACATACCCCCTAATGTGCAGGCCTACTTGGAGCCTATTACGTGGACTATGATAAATATGGGATTTTCCAACCTGGAATGCAGTAATGGGCTTTGGCACCATATTTTTTTTGAAAGATGGGTGGTACCACCGATATATTAAGAAAGAAAAAACATATACAAGTATAGGCCAACAAAAAGCCCCAAAAAACAGCCAAGCCCGCCTATACAACACCATCCACCCCTGAACGGATAACAAATGTCAACCCCCCATCAAAGCAAAAAAATGAGGAGTTGGCCTGATCCACATTACAAATTATTGATGCCCATTCCCTAACTTTGTTACAAATAGCAACAAACTCAGAACCTATAGTTGGCTTTGACACCATATTGAAATTATTGACCATCAAACTCAGAACCTATAGGCAACGAGTGGACGGGGCACCACTGTTTCCCGTCCACTGTTTTAGACATGTTTTCTTTGCCCCTTTTCTCAAACGTGGGACTATTCCAGAGGGGACTTCATTGTCAACAATGGGGGTTATCTCTTCCACTACATCGATACTGCTAATTTTGGTATTCTTTGTTTTTTTTTGAAATGTAATTTTGGTATTCTTTGTTGTCAATATGAAATTGTAACACTCTTTCACGATGATGCCCAGTTTACACTTGTTCAGGGGAAGCAAGTATTAGTTGCTCTGATAGATGCTAATAGTCAAATTTTATGCCAATATACCAGAACTTCCTGGTCATACAATTGCCACTTTAGGAAATTATCTGGTATGAATGTTGAAAGTAGTTGCAAATTTTCAGGATGCTGCCACCTTTGAGAATGAAGCGTGTGGTATATGTATGGATATTGTCATTGACAGAGGGGTACTGGATTGCTGTTCTCACTGGTGCGTTTCTAAATATGATTCTTGTTTACATCATAAGCTTTCAAGTAATCAATCAGTCACTCTTATGTCTTAATAAAGGATTTTGAATGGCCATATGCATCTATAATCACTATTCATGGCAATGACAAACTGCTGATATAAATAATAAATCTGACACAACCACAAATTTTCTGGAAAATAGTTCACAATGTTTACAACTCATAACTCATAAGAGCTTTTGTCATTTAGTTTCACATTGGGACACTCCTTGGATGAAAACTGGGGAGTCTTATGCATGAGATTTCAGTCTGGTGTTTCAATATGAATAATTGTTTCTTTCTACTTGCCAACTGACAACCATGGATGGCAAAGTCGGCTGATTCGGGTTGGAATCGGCCGACTAGGGTTGGAATCGGCATATGGCGACCCGATTTTGGGGGGGGGGGGATGATGACCCACCCACGATGTAAGGTGGAATCGGGGTGGATCGAGCAGAATCAGACGAAATCGGATTGGATTGGGCCGATCCAGTCCGATTTCACACGATCCACCTCGATTCCATCTGATGTAGCCCGATTCCCTCAGCTTACCTTAATTACGTCTGATCTCCTCCACCTTATTTACCTGAACATCATTTAAGTAAATGTTATATTTTTAGTTTCATTTTCTTAAGATATTACATGTAAATAAGAAAGTACCCCTTATTTGAATCCAATAAAAATATCAGAAAAATCATCTCTCTTACAAATAAAAAGTCAACTCTCTCATCAAAGAAGAAAATTGCGATTTCAGTGGTTCCATCAAAATATCGACTTTCTAATCTTTCATAATTTAACATATCTAAAAATTTCATAATTCATATAAACCTAATAGAATATTAAAAATCTAAAGTCCGGTAAAAAAAGTCAAACGTGCATATGACTTCTCCAAGAGAGCCACTCTCCTACTGACAACACTTAGTCTATTTGAGACCTCTCAGGATTTGGTCAAACCTAATCTATCATCACCTAAACTCATGAGAATTTTCACTTTCTAATTGAAAAGAAACTAGAAAGTGTATATTAATAAAGGAGAGAAGGGATGTACAAGTATGGGCCAAAAGGAACCCCCCCACCCCCCCCGAAAAAAAAATCACAGACCTGACCGCCTATATATGACAAGCCACACCAAGACGGAGTGGCAATGACTGACCTCCCAACAAAGCAAAAGTGTAGAATTGGATGGTGCACATTACAAACAAATGAAGCCCATTCCTTAACTTTACTATACTACCGATCCCAATAAAGAGAGCCTCTGCATCCCGAGAAGCTCTTGAAAATCTCTGGTTGTTCCGCTCCCCACAAATCATCCGTAAGATTAAAGTAGCATGAAGAACGAACCACCAGACTGTTCTATCCTCTTTGGTAGGCCATTGTCTGTCCCACCACTCAATCAGCTGCCGCTCAACTTGATGGTTGAGGATGCAGTGGGTCCTCACAGCCACCTCCCTCCAGACTCCTTGAGTGTAGGAGCAACCAGCAAAAATATGGTCTAGAGTCTCGTCCTCCTCCCCACATAAGGATTGCAAAACTTAAGCTGCTGTTATGACGTAGGCTAGTTCTTTTATTGAGGATGTGTTCATTATGATGTGAGGTGGAGACTATTTAAGGTCCACTGTCCATTCACCATCTTTTGTGCATATGTTTAGAAGTCCTCAAAGTGATCCTCTTGTTCAGCCTTCCGTTTTGAGAAATTTGGAGAGTATCATAGAGTTAGATAGCTTTTCTTCATTTTATAGTCAGGGTGATGAGTGAATGAATGATAATTATATTTTGTTTTTCGTGTTCCAATTCGAAAGTAATGTCAACTTTTCATGTATTTGGATTTTTCTAATAAGGTGCCAATAATTGGTCTGATTCATGACAATATGTTTCAGCCTGGACCTATTCTTCCAGATTGGATGACGACTGGCTGATCCGATTGCATTTGGCCTTACTTATCGAGGGTCTGAATCCCGACATTTTCATCTGTGGTTTAGGTTAACACAAGAATGTATTAGAATGACAGGTAAAAACACCATATATGTCATGCCAACCTAGCCCTTCATCTGAGGAGAGAAATTCATCCTCCAAACAAGTGTGGCACGGAAAGTAACATTAATTAATCCCTATAGTGGACATGTTAATTTCTTGCAAGATCTCTGAATGTTTCACAATAAATACTAATTTCTATGAACTTTTAAATTTTTACAAGGTCTTTGAATTTCTCATTGAGACAAGGAACTCCTGTTTTGTCAAGTTTCCATCTTGACTGCTTGCCTTACTGGTTTGAATTGAAGAATGATGATGGACTTTCTGGGTTAGCTAAGACCTTGTTAAGGTTCTCCTCTTCTTCCAGGCCAACAAGGCTTTGGCCCCGTTTTGCATTCCTTGTCCCAAAAACTTACATTTATGTGCTTGCCTTTGATGAAACAAGGGGAACAAAAAGAAGCATAAAACTTCAATGTCCAGTGTCATAAACAATTTTTTCTTGGCTTTCAGTATTTGCAACTTTTGTTACTCTTACTTCATTGCCATTTTGAATAGTTTCTCTTTCACATGTTTGACGTTTTTTTTCCCTTCTAGCATATCACGCAATGATAGATGATATCCTGTGTATGCCTGTCTGGACAATGGTTCGATGTTCTATTTTGATGATTTGGAACCATCCAAGTATTTAATTTTGTGTTCTGGAAATTAGATATTATATTTCAGAAAATTGTGAAATGAAAAAGTGAAATTAAGCTTGACACCAGGTCCTTACTGTTCTCAGGTTTTGCTTTGCATGCATCGACAACTGGGCTACCATCACAAACCTCTGTCCAATTTGCAAGAAAGAATTTCAACTTATAACATGTCTTCCTGTGAGTAAAGTTTTTGTCTGAATTTCAACTTGTTATGTCTTCCCCTGAGTAAAAGACTTCTCTATAATGCAGACAAATATGGTTGCTCTTTATAGTAAAGTATCATGACCTAGGTGTCATGCATCTCGTGTATGAGTGAACATATGCATATGGGTTTGCGTTGATGTGTATATTCAACATGGTATGTGGTTTATTGCCAATGCCATGACAGAGACAAACTCATTTCTTGATTTTGCACCGATGAAGATCAGCATCCGAAGCTCCTTATGAATTCTATGGTCAAATAACAAACTCAGTTGATCTAGTTTTCAGAGCTGAGAAATTCTCACAAATTGTTTTTGTTTTGTTAATTCAAGGTGTATGATACAATTGGAAATGTAAAGGTTGATGACCAGTTACTTTCTAGGTATGGTTACTGTCTGTTTTCTTCTGTATCTGTCAGTGAATTTCTTAATTCTTCTGCTATCATAAATTACCTGTGCAACAGAAGCACATTTATTTTCCTGTTGTTTTGTTCCTTTTTTCTACATGTACAATGTCTT